>PVJC01029948.1:0-21565 GCA_004026665.1 Murina feae | reverse complement strand
TGTTACAATGTTTCAAAAAGCTGTGTTTTGCTAGAGGCAGTTTAATCGGAGCTGAGCTGAAGGGCTCAGCTTCACTTTCGCTCCTGCCGCAATGGAAAGGGCTGTTTACTCAGGTCCGTGAGTGGCGGCCGCCATGTTGGCTGGGCTAATTTGCATACAGCCGCTCTGATTGGCTGGTGGGCGTGGCTTACCCTGTCTTAACAGTTAATTTTAATATTTCTCTTTTATTAGTTTAGATATATATATATATGCCTAAGCATCCATCGCAACTGAACAGTTGACCGAACAGACTGCGTGGGGCAACTAGGCCAGCAGGGGGGTATAGTGAAGGATGACCAAACAACTGAGCAGCAGGCTGCGTGGGAAGACTAGGCCTGCAGAGGGGTTAGTGAGGGATGACCAAACGACCAAGCAGCAGGCTGCATGGGGCGACCAGGCTGGCAGAGGGGGGCTGTTAGGGGTGACCAGGCCAGTAGGGGGCAGGAGGGGGAGACCAGGCTGTGGGGGCAGGTCAGGTGGAGCAACTAGGCCAGCAGGGGAGGCAGTTAGGGGTGATCAAGCAGGCAAGCAGGTGAGCAGTTAGGAGCCAGTGGTCCTGGATTGTGAGAAGGATGTCCAGGATTGGAGAGGGTGCAGGCTGGGTTGAGGGCTCCCTCCCACCCACCCCCACCCCCCGCCTCTAGTATAATATAATTTGAATGGGAAAGAACAAGAGATTCTGGGGTATAATAGGGAAAGAAGAGAAACAGGTAGAAATGAGGAGTGACTTCTGGAAGAATATTCCTAAGCCTTATTCAATACCTACACAGGACTTTGATGAACCTTAGGAAATAGGTTGAGAGGGGAAAAGCAGGTGTCCAAAGACTGGAGGGTGCAGTACAAGTTTTAAAACACTCAGAACAATCACACTTAAATAATATGTTGTTAGGACTATACATCTGTGGTAAAACTATTGTTTAAACAAAGGGAATAGTCAAGCAAAATTTAGGTTTGTGGTTACCTGAGGGTAATTGGCAGAGCAGATAGATAGTGTCACTGTTATTGCCAATAAAATCAATCTTAAATTAGAAGGTGGATTCCCAGGTGGTTATATTAATTTCACGCTTTATAATTTACACATCTGTTCCATAAAACCTTGGATATGCATCAGATATTATCAAATTTTGAAAGGAGCACAAAAGGCAATAAATTGTCATACTTGTACATTTCTGAGGGCTGGCGCAGGTTAAGGAAGGCTGTCAGTGTGCATAGGTATTAGAAAGAGGTCATACATTTCCTTGTTGCTGTTGTTTTATATTAATGAGTCAGCTCCCAGGCAGAGGACTGGAGGTGTTGCCACAACAGAAGGCTGGGAAAGCTGTCCAGAGGTAAGCCTGGTAGGAACACTGAGTGGGCACCCTGACCATCTGAAAATAGAAGCAGACCGACAAGTTGAACATACAGATCTAGAGGAAAGATACGACTCATCCAGGTGAACAATGTGGGAACAAGACACTAGCTAATTCAAGCAAGAAGTCACGTAGCAAGAAGACTGAACTAATACAAGGACAAAAAAAAACCCCAAAAAACAAAAAGTTAGTCTGTCAAGAGAATGGTAAGACAAGCCATAGTCAGGGAGAAAATAATTGCAAAAATCATACTTGAAAAAGTAGTATTATCCAAAATATGTAAAGATCTCTTAAAACTCCGTAACAAAAAGTAAACATGGTTAAGAAATGGGCAAAAGACTTTAACAGATACCTAACCAAAGAAGAGAAACAGATGAGAAACAACTATATGGAAAGATACTAGACATTACATGTCATTAGGGAATTGCAAGTTAAAACAACATTGGGATACTATTACACTTAATAGCACCGTCAAATCCAAATCACCGACAATACCAAATGCTGACAAGGGTGTAGAGCCACAGGAACTCATTAATTACTGGTGGGAATGCAAAAGGATGCAGCCACTTTGGAGGACAATTTGTCAGTTTCTTAAAAACCTAAACAGACTAAACTATACATCTTATCCTAAGATGCAGCCATCACCCTTGGTATTTACAGAAATCAGGTGAGAAATGTATGTTCACATAGCAACCTGCACAGTGATTTTTATAGCAGCTTTTTTCATAATTGCCAAAACTTGGAAGCAACCAAGAAGTCTTTCAGTGGGTGAATGAAAAAACAAACTGTGGTGCACCCAGACAGCAGAATAAATGAGCCATCGAGTCATGAAGAGAAATAGAGGAACCTAAAATGCACGTTACTAAGTGGAAGAAGTCAATGTGAAAAGGCTATATACCATATGATTCCAACTCTCTGACATTCTGGAAAAGGTACAACTATGGAGACAATGAAAAGATCAGTGGTTGCTGGGAATTGTGGGGGAAGGAAGAAAAGGATGAATAGACAGATGCACAAGATTCTTAGGGCAATGAAAATAGTCTGTATGATAGGATAATGGTGAATCATGTTATTATATATTTTTCAAAACCTATAGAACATCCAACTCCCAGAGTGAACCCTAATGCTACTACCAGGTGAGGCAGTACAATGGTCAAGGCAAAACAGTCCACACAGCCAGGACTGTGCTGAGGACTCTGACCTGGAAAAAAAAAAAAAAAGCTTAATGTTCTGCCTATCTTTCTATTTTTATAAAATTATTATCATTGCTTAAAACATCAGCATTTGAGTAACACTCTGGAAGCAGGCTAAGGGTCATGATAAAGGAAACAATGGCAACTGGGCACCCTCATGAGCTGTGTAGTCAGCGAGAGCCACAGCCTCAGCAGGTGGCAGGCTCCTCTGCTGGCTCCAAATGTAATCTTACAGCCAAACATCTAGACTCCTCCCGAGAAATCTTTCCTTCCCAGTGTGTGGCTGCAGTTCCCATTTTCAGGAAGTTTCCTCAGACACACCTGTCTGCCTTTCCAAAATGAAAGGATCTGAATGAGATAGTCTAGGATTTGTAGATAAGGCCACACACCACAAAACCAATCACAAGGAATTCTCCCAATACCTACACCATTTCTCAATAAACTTGATTCTTTTAAAACAATGATGTAACCTGGGCTTCAGTCAAGGTAGACACAGAAATACTCACTGCACACAGTTTGGAGTATGGTTTGGTCTGAAACATCTTTCCCGGGTTAGAAATCATCTAGGAAACTGTTGTAATAAGTGAATGAAACTTATTTTTATAGATACAGGTTGTTAAATGCCAAAGTGTCATAGTGCAGGTGGTGTAAATATTACTGCAAAATTATAGTAAGTCCATTCTCTGAATAAAGAGTGGATGTCTTAGACCAGTGCACCCTGAAATTTAAGGTGTATACAAACCTACTATGGATCTTATTAAAATGCAGGCTCTGAATTGGTAAGGCTAGCATCTGACCCAACATCCTATGTTGACAGCAGGCTCCATGCTGATATACATGCTGCTCATCTTGGACTAAAGTCTGAGTAGCAAGGTCCTAAATGATTTTTAACTGCCTCTGGCTATTTCTGTTTGTTTCCATACATAGTAACATTCTACTGAGAGAAAATTAAAAACAACAACAACAAAAAAGACAGTAACAACAACAAACTTCACCAATACTTAAAGTCTAGAGTAGAAGAGCAATAAAAGCCTCAGGGTGTGGTAGCTTGTATTCCAATGCAGCCTCCAGGAAGCCTCCCTCCCCACTCAAGAACCCTCAATCAATGTGGATCTATTCCCACATCCTCTGACTACTCTGAACAATAGGATAAGGTAGACCTGCTCCTTGGCCAGTTCAAGAGCTGACCTTGAACTTCTGACTCTAAAGCCCAGATTATAATGTAAGAACTCCAGACATAAATTACAAATGCTTATACACATAACAACAGAACCCTGAAACAAAAGTCTTGAAAAGACGACTGACTAATCTTAAAGAATGGATATTTCAACAATTATGATTGATATTTCAATACCACACTCTCAATAAATGATAGGACAACTAGATGGGACATCAGCAAAGGAGACTTGCACAACCAAACAACATTCTGTCCAATGATTAGAGAGTATGCACTTTTTTTCAGGAACAGCTTTCTGTCCAATGATTAGAGAGTATGCACTTATATATGTATGCCTAATATGCAAATATATTATCTAATATATATATCTAATATATATATGCCTAATATGCAAATTGTCCCTGTGGGACAATATATATATGCCTAATATGCAAATTGTCCCTGTGGGAGTTCGACTGGGAGACTGATTGCTCGCTATAACATGTGCTGACCACCAGGGGATGGCACAGAATGAAGGAAGGCCCCAGCTGGCAGCTGGCAGCCAGTGAAGGGAGGTCCTGGCTGGCAGCCAGAAGACCCCAATTGGCCCTGATCGCCAGTCAGGCCTAGGGACCCTATCCGTGTATGAATTTCATGCACCAGGCCTCTAGTCTAATCTAATAAAAGCGTAATATTGAAATTGATCGTTTCTACGGGATGCCTAAGCCACGCCCACCAGCCAATTAGAGTGGCTGTATGCAAATTAACCCAGCCAAGATGGAGGCTGGCAGCCCCAGAAGCGGGTGCAGTGCAGGTGTCAGGGTGAGCAGGTTGAGCAGGTCAGGTGACGGGCCGGGGTGTGTGTTGGTGGGCAGGCCGATGTGCGGGTGGCGGGTGCTGTGTGTGAGTGGGCAGGGTGCTATGGGTGGATGGCAGGCCACAGGTTGGGCGAGTACAGGCCGGGCTGAGGGACCCCCAAGTGCACAATATATTGTGCACCAGGCTCCTAGTATACACCATAATTGGGTTAGGAAACAAGGCTCAATAAATTTTAAAAGATTGAAATAATACATAGTAAATCTGATCAAAGCAGAATGAAATTAGAGCTACATAAAAGAAAATGCTGGGAAATCAGAAATATTTGATAACTAAATAGCAGACTTTTAATGTCTTTTTATTGATCTTTAGAGAGAGAGGAAGTGAGAGAGATAGAGATAGAAACATCTCCTACTGGGGATCAAGCCCACAATCCGAGCATGTTCTCTGACCAGGAATCAAATCAGTGACCTCTTGGTTCATGGATCAGTGCTCAATCACTGAGCCATACTGGCCAGGTAAAACAGCAGACTTTTTAAAATAACCCATGGTCTAAGAAGAAATTGGAGAGAAATTTAAAAATATTTTGAATGGAGTGGAAATGAAAGTAAAACATATCAAAATTTATGGGATGCAGCTAAAGAAGTGTTTATAGGGAAATATACAGTTTGAAACACCCCTTGTCAGAAAAAAGTAAAAGCTCCAAAATAATAAGCTCAGTTTCCACCTTAAGAAAACAGGACTGAGGAAAGCTTGGGGGAGAAGGTGATGAAAATGTTCTAAAACTGAATTGTGGTGACTTTTGTATAACTAAAATTTTGCTAAAAATCATGGAATTGTACATCTACACTTTTTATGCTATGTCAACTATCCTCCTTCCTATCTAATAAAAGAGTAATATGCAAATTAACCCTCACGCCATCAAAAGATGGTGGCAACCAGGGAGTAGTAGCAGCTATAGCAAGCCAGGAGGCTTGCATTGCCCTGGCAATGGAGGAAGCCAACATTCCCATCTGCCCTGAGCTCCGCTCAATGCAACAAAGTTTCAATTACAGAAGGTAAATAAATGCCAGATACCTGCTTCCAGCCAGCAGCTGTGGCCTCTGCTCAAGGAGGGGCTGGGAACCTAGATTGCCAGGGGCAACCTAGGCTTTGAGCAGAACCAAGGCAACAAAGTTTCAATTATACAAGTTAAATAAATTCCAGATACCTGTTTCCAGCCCGCAGCCATGGCCAGCCTGATAACGGCCCTCAGCTTCTCACCCAGGCTGGCCAGTTTCCCCAGTATAAACCCCCACCCTGAAGGGGCTGTGGCCAGACTGAAAACAGCTCTCAGCCCCTCACCTAGGTTGGCCACATCCCCATGGGGTGAGGATCCCACCTGGGAGACTTGACCAGACTGCAAACAGCCCTCAGCCCCTCACCCAGGCTGGTCAGGCACCCCAACAGGAACCCCCCCCACACACTGATCCAGGACACCCTTCAGGGCAAACCAGCTGACCCCCACCTGAACACCAGGCCTCAGTCCTATATAATAAAAGGGTAATATGCAAATTGACCCTAACAGCAGAACGACTAGGAATGACTGGTCACTATGACACACACTGACCACCAGGGGCAGGCACTCAATGCAGGAGCTGCCCCCTGGTGGTCAGTGCGCTCCCACAGGGGAGCTCTGCTCAGCCACAAGCTAGGCTGACCGCTGCCAGTACAGTGGTGGTGGCGGGAGCCTTCCCTGCTTCCTCAGCAGCGCTAAGGATGTCTGACTGCCAACTGAGGCCTGATCCCCCAGGGAGCAGGCCTAAGCCAGCAGGTGGACATCCTCCGATAGGTCCTAGACTGCAAGAGGGCATAGGCTGGGCTGAGGGACCCCCCAACTGAGTGCACACATTTTTGTGCACCAGGCCTCTAGTAGCCCAATAAAGCTGTAAAGCGAAAATCACAGATTTCTTTGCTATTAAGAAAGGCCCTTGGGACTGTCATGTGAGTATGTGAGTAACAAGCCAACTTTGAGACCATTTCCTAAGAAGCAGGGGATAAGCATAACACGCTGCCTTGGGTTCTAACATGTGTCCGTCTGCCTGGTATAGAATTCTGAGTATGTCCACACTCCCCACAGTCACCTGGCAGCAAGTCTCACCACCTCAGCATTTTTCATTCTATCTCATCTCTTCCCTCTTTCTCTCCCCCTCTTTCCCAATCTCTCTACCTTAACTGCAACATCATTATAATAAGATATTGTTTTCTAGGTGCAATCCATTCTGTTACCAAGAACTTTTCCTTTTGTTTAAGGAAGAAAACTAAAAATATTTTTTAATCAATACATATTATTGGTCTTTCTGCAACATTAGAAATAATATAAACATGAGATTTAGAGAAAAGAATTCTCAAGCTGCCACTGTAGAACCAGGGTGGAAAATGGTGTCCCTCTACCCAGAGGTAGTAACTAGGATCGATATGAATTTACAAAACCATCTTAGGCTGAATCAAAACCTGAAGCCTCCTGCTGGCACTCTTCAAGTGGATTTTTAAAGTATTTAATTAAGCATGCGTGTTGGCTGATTCATGACACCTGGGAAGAATTCCACAGGAACGAGGAATAAAGGAAGCCACTATTCCATTCATAAGTCACTGTCCCTTTGACCTGGATAAAAATGTGTATGATGCTGTGAGAATTCACTTGAAAATCAGATCACAGGAAACAAGAAGCATAGTGAGAGTTATACAAATTTTCCACCAGGCAGTTAATTTGTTGTTGCTAGTATTGATTTCTTTTAAACCAAAGGATTTCTCATACATCAGGGTTTGGTTTTGTTTTTTTTAACATTTTATCTGAATATTAACGTTTACACAAAAATGTTCTTACCTTAAGACTTTGGAAAGTAGAAAGTAAAGGAGACAAGTAATAGAAAATACAACAGAACCATTTCCTGAGTTCCTCATGTACTTTTTACTGATTCTATAGTTAATAAAAACATGCAACAACAAAAACCAGTTACAGACCCATGATACCCTCTTTAAAAATATATATATATATATATATTACCTAAAAAGATGTTTTTTCCTAAACGCCTGGAACTACTTCTATCTGAGAGGATCCAACCTTGGCACCTACTGTAACAGCGCTGGGGAGTGGAGGTGCAGCAGCTGTGGTGGTGCCCTACGAGGGCTGGTGTGGATGCAGGAACATGATCTCTCTCAAGTAGAGTTTGCTTGTCCTTCCCTGTGCTTGCTCCTCTTTCCCTGTCTTTGATTACCCTTCTCCCACCCTAACACACACACACACCAGAGCTAGGTAGATGGGTGGCAAATTATGAGGAGTATGTGCTTGCTTGCAATTTACAAATGTCTTTGAGTTAATAAATGATTCCATAGAATGTATATATACACATATGTATATGCAATTATTATGCATTATTCATCTTCTAATGCGGAATATATAAGAAGAGTTTATAAGAAATGAAAAGTGTATCTTCTAGTATTTTCTGCTATGTGGTTCAAAAAAATCTAGATTCATTTAACTTATGATTTCCTGTGATAAAATACAATACCCCAACATAGTTAAATAAAGCCCCTACACTAGAATTTTGATACTTTTAAGAAGAAAAAGGAAAAAAAAAAGGCAAATTATTTCCAAAATACCATTCCATGAAATATTAAATACAAATGTCAATCAAATCTTTACATGATTAAGGAAATTCTATTCAACATTAGGATCATATTTATTTTAATCACCTCATTTTCCCTAAGCATAACAAATTCCAAAAATGAAACTTCTCTTATGTTTTTATATTAAATTATTACTAGAAGACAGAATTAAAAGTCTTGAAATGTATTAAAGTTTCTCAATCCATTCTAATCCATAAATCACCAGTGAATATGTCGGAACTTGCCATTAAGTTGTCTACTAGTATAACTACCTTTCCATCTCTTTCCTTATTTCCTTTCTCTACAGTGCATTTTTAAATACAGCTACTGTCTATGGTCAGTTTGATTGCTATTGCCTGAAGTGATAATGGACATTCATGATTTTGGCCTTAAGACTCCTTCATAGTTACCCAACAGAAAAAAACATTATATTTTAACTGGCTGTCATGCTCTATGTAGTTTTTAAAAATCTGCATTATTATATACTAGGGGCCTGGTGCACAAAAATTTGTGCACTCGGGAGGTCCCTTAGCCCAACCTGTGCCCTCTCGCAGTCTGGGAACCCTCTGGGTATGTCCACCTGCTGGCATGCCTGATCAGCCAGAGTGAGGGGCTGATGGCTGTTTGCAGGCTGGCCAAGCCCCCAGTGTGGACCCTCACCCCACTGGGGTGTGGCCAGACTGGGTGACAGGTTGAGGGCCGTTTTCAGGCTGCCCACAGCCCCTTTAGGTTTTGGGTCCCTACTAGGGTGCCTGGGCAGCCTGGGTGAGGAGCTGATGGCTGCTTGCAGGCTGGCCAAGCCCCCCAGTGGGATCCCTCATCCCATTGGGGTGTGTCCAGCCTGGGTGATGGACTGAGGGCTGTTTTCAGGCTTTCAGGCTGCCCACAGCTCCCACTGACCCAATGTCCCAGCAAGGCTGGCTGGAAGCAGGTTTCTGGGGTTTATTTATCTTCTATAATTGATACACTGTTTCTTTAAGCCAAGGCCTAGGCAGGTAAGGAAGCCTCCTGTCTGCTTCAGCTCGTGGCTTCTAAAATTGAAAGCATGTTGCTTTAGTAGACTCTAGGCAGGACTGCTGTTTGCTTCAACTCCAAGGCTTCTATAATTGAGACAATGTTGCAAATATGTTGTTGCCTGGAGCACAGAGAGTCCCAGGCGGCCAGAAAACAGTTTTACTCCTGCTGCAACGGAAGCTGCCTGTTTACTCTAGCAGCTCCGTGACTGCCGGCCTCCATCTTGGCTGTGTTAATTTGCATACAGCCACTCTGATTGGCTGGTGGGTGTGACTTAGGCATCCCAAAAAACAGTCAATTTCAATATTACGCTTTTATCAGATTAGATTTGTTATCTCCTTGTAAGTAAGAATTAAGATTAGCATTCTTTTTCATCCTCACCTTGTTGAGATTAGCCTAACAGCCAGTGCTCTTTGAGCACAGATGTCACAGGTGTGCAGATTGTTCATGAAAAGAAAGTTCCACTCTCACATTGCTAATTCTTACCTTTTGCTAATCCCATAACATGAAAGCTGTAGAAAGAGGATCACAGACAGTGTGAAGATAGCAAGAATACCCCAAATACTGAGGGCATGTCTTCCTAATACCTTATTTTTTCACATATGTTTTAAACATTTTTATTGGGGTGGGGGCTAATAAAATTATATAGTTTCATGTGTACAACTCTATAATACATCATCTGTAAACTGCATCATGGTTCACCATCCAAAGTCAAGTCTCATTGCATCACCATTTATCTCTCCTTTACCCTCTTCTACTTCCTCCATCCCTAATTCCCTCGGCAATTACCATACTATTGTCTGTTTGCTGTGTTGTTTTCTTCTGCTTAATCCCTTCACCTTTTTCTTTCAGCCCTACCATGACCACCCTCTTTGACAGCTGGCAGTCTATTCTCTGTATCTATGAATCAGTTTCTATTTTGTTAGTATATTTCATTATTTTTTATTTTTTTAATTTCTTTATTGATTAAGGTATTACATATGTATCCTTATTCCCCCATTGCCTCCCACCCCCGACTCATGCCCTCAGCCCCCTGTTGTCCATGTCCACTGGTTAGGCTTATATGCATGCATACAAGTCCTTTGATTGATCTCTCTTCCTTACCTTCACCCTCCCCTACCTTCCCTCTGAGGTTTGACTTCATTATTTTTAAATGGGGCTGATTATCAACATAGAATATTCCTATCAACATAAACGAGTATAAGATATGAGTCTCTTACAGGACATGGGGACTTCAATTTGGAGAGGCCCCACTCATGGTGACTCATCCTTAGAGATGCTTTATACGTATTTTGTTGCTGGTTGAAATGATGTTGCTGCTTGTTTCAGGCAAGAACATCATGTTACATTCACAAGATGCTATGACCATGACATGTCAGTGTAAAGAAATTAGTCATTCATGTATCCTATAACCTCACTGACTTACTAAAGACAACCCAAGTGCAAGCTGTGGCCAGTGTCTCTTCAGATCTTCCCCTGCAAAAAAAGGAGGATTGCAGTTTCTTTTCTGGGAGTAAAAAGGAATCTGATGCTACAGTAACCAGATGAAATTGTCCACTAATACGATCCAGCTCTCTTTCCACTGGCTCGGTAGCCTCCAAGCTGTGTTTTTGCATTTGCATCTACATTTTCTTCCTGAGAGAGAATGTGCTGACCAGCTGTATTTCCTTCCTCCTGGCAGATCTATTTCTAATTATGAATTAATGGACTAGCCTTCTGGCTTATCATGAGTCTCTTATGAGTTTCATTAGCATGAGTCAGTTCCCCAGAGTCAGATCAAGTCTGCCTTTAATGAAGGGATTGAGTTTCTAGTCTTCCAAAGCTGAAAATCCAGTCTCTTAGGACCCCCCACTGAGGTATCACATGGCTGGGGACCATGCCTGAATAGCCAACTGGACTTTTAACACATCTCTTTACATGAAAAAGAAAGTATTTAAAATGCAGGCAATTCCTTTTTTAAAAAAGGTTGGGGAAAATTGTAGGTTACCTAAGAAGGCAGGTAGGCACATCCCAGGGGAGAGGCCCCTGCATGCTATTCTGGTGCTCAAGTCTCACCTGCAGAAAGTGCAGAGGGAAGCACAAATCTAACCACTTATTCATGGAATCTAATCAACTCAGATACATAGATCTCAGTCAAACCAGGTCACCAAACCTGCAGGTCTGCAACTCCAAGAGGTGAGGGTGGTCACTGCTTCCCTCATCACACAATTACAACTGCCCAACTTATCTGCCTTAGATAGACAAAAATGTGTTCCTTCGTTGGTAACTGGAGCCAAATGTTTAAAAAATACAAAAAGGACTTGAGAAAATGGCCATCTGTTCCTTTTAATCCAGGTCGATGTGGGGACTCTTCAGACATCCGAGATGAAAATAATTTAGCCAATTATATAAACTGCTATTTAGAATATATACACTGTCACATTAAAAATTAGAGACAGTGGAGTCTGTGCATGTGGAAACAGGTGAGGGAAACCATATATTAGAGACTAAGGGGATTTAGGAAATAAACATGTTTATATATCTGGATTAAGAAAGTCACAGAATTTCCAAAACAACAGGATGAAAAAGTCATGTGTGCTTAGTGCACAAAAAGAAAATACAACTATAAGCCACATATAGATCTTTTGATCAGTCTGATCTGATGATAATCGGATCAAAGCAACCTCTTTTCAAGCAGAAAACCTATCGTTCTCTCTTCCTACTTGCTCCCTATAGGATGTTCTCTGAAAGATGTATTATCTGAACAGGGAACAGGATTAACGTCTTCTCATGCCTTCTGAAAGCTATTGTGGTCAACATTGGGATGGTATTGCCACCCAGGGGTGGGGGTTGGAGAAACAAAGATAGGTGCAAACTTTATAAGATGAAAAATTTCTGAGGATCTCATGCATAGCAAGGTGACTATAGTTAATATTGTATTATAAAATTGAAACATGTTGAGAGTAAATCTCACCAAACCACAATAATAATAACTATGAGGAGATGGATATATTTAGTAACTTGACTGTGTGAATCAGTTCACAATACATATATCATCACATTATACACTTTAAATACTTTGTGATTTTATTTGTCAACTAGAGGCCCGGTGCACAAAAATTCATGCACTCAGGGGGTTCCTTCAGCCTGGCCTGTGCCCTCTCACAGTCCGAGACCCCTTGGGGGATGTCCACCTCCCAGCTTTGGCCCTCTCCCTGGGGGATTGGGCCTAAGCTGGCAGTCAGACATCCCTCTGGCAGCCCTGGAGCCCTTGAACATCCTTAGCTTTGCCAAGAAGGCAGGAGAGGATCCTGCCACCGCTGCTGCGCTCTCAGCGATCAGCCAGGCTTGTGGCTGAGTGGAGCTCGCCCTCTGGGAGTGCATTGACCATTAGGGGGCAGCTGCTGCGTTGAGCATCTGCCTCCTGGTGGTCAGTGCACATCAGATCAGCCCATCATTCTGCTGTTAGGGTCCATTTGCATATTACCCTTTTATTATATGCTAGGGGTCCTGTGCACGAAGTTCGTGCATTGGGAGGGGGGGTCCAGCCTGCCCCCTCTCACAATTGGGAGCCCTCAAGGGGTATCCTACTGATGGCTTAGGGCCCACTCCCTGCTCCCCTAGGGGAGCGGACCTAAGCTACAGTCTGGCCTCCCTTTGTGGGAGGCAACCAGCCCCATGACCCTGCTGCTATAGCCACTGCCAGGCACCACAGACACCAAGGTGTTTTCATCAACATGGACTCCAGTCCCTTCACCATGGAAAAATGACAACTTTCTTTAGGCATTTTCAAGATGTGTCTTGCATAGGATAGGACATTTCTTTCTTTCCTTTTTTTTTTATTCTCACCTAAGGATGTTTCCATTGATTTTTAGAGAATGTGGAAGAGAAAGGAAAAACAGAGAGAAACATCAAAGTGAGAGGAACACTTTGATTGGTTGCCTCCTGCATATGCCCTGACCTGGGCCCTGGCCAGGGAGGAGCCTGCAACCTAGGTACATGCCCTTGGTCAGAATTGAACCCAGACCCTGCAGTCAGCAGGCTAAGGCATTATCCACTAAGCCAAACCGGCTAGGGCAGGATATCACATTTCTTAGCCCTCCAGCAGTGGACCTTCATTTTTTTTCTACAGGACTGTGGTGGAAAATCCCTGTATCGCCTTTTTGGATTCTTATTACCCAAGTTACTAAGAATATTACCAGTGGCATACAGGGAGCTTAGCCAATGAGCGTTAAGAAAAGATGTTTCCTCTGTAGTTCACTCTGATTACTGGCTCACTCCTTCCCCTCCAATAGCTGGCTCTGCAGAGTCCAGGCCCCTGTGATCTCTGACCTTGCCCATGCCCAGGCCTGAGGTCTCTGGCCCAGGCCTTATGCCTCATACCCCTCAATTCACCGGCTCTGCCCCTGCCCCCTCCGATCACTGGCTCCACCCTTGCCCATGCCTGAAGCCTCTGGAGAAGGCCTTTGGCCTGGGCAGGGGATCCCCAACCCCCTCTGATTCCATGCCTCAGGCTCCTTGCCTCCCCTACCACCTGCCTGACTAACAGGCCTGACTACTTCAGTGGTAGGGCTGAGCCAGACTGGGCACTGCCATCTTGTGGCTATGGGGGCAGCCATCATTTTGAAGCGTTATGCCTAGTTTGCATATTACTCTTTTATTAGATAGGATGTAGCTATGGGTGCCACCATCTTGTGGCCATGCGGTGGCCATCTTTGAAATGGAGTGATGCCTAATTTGCATATTACTCTTTTATTAGATAGGAGGACTATACCTCAATAAACCTAGAAAAAATAAATTTACCTTCACTGATTATTATGGTACTTTTTTATGAGACTTAGAGAAGTCCTTGCAAAAATCCAAATCTCTTTTCTTCACAGGGGTGATGTTGCATTGGGTCAGGAAGGGTAAGAGGATTACAGTGTATTTCTGGTATCTTTATGGATTTATCATTCTGGCCTCAATCATTTTGCACTGCATAAGTCAAGAGTAAGAGTTATTGGATGAGGGTGTGGATATGACATTAGGAACAAAACTGTTCAATCGTGGTGGTATATGACTTGTTAAATATGAATATGCCTATCATTCTGCTATTCTGAGGCAAAAAAAAATTTAATTAATAGAAACTTCAGTTTAGTAAAAGTTACAAATGCTTCACTCACTTACTGTGTGAAATGCAATGCAACTATGGACTGTTACTTTATGACACATTCTGTAGATAATAGCAGCAAGGTGAGAAATGTAGAGAAGAAAAAAATGAACAGTTTCTTTAATTTATAGGAAACCTCCACCGAGATGAAGAGGACTGGGATACTGCTGCTATTGTGTACAGAGTGTGAACTCATGGCCTCCTCTCTACATGAAAAATAACAATGGCCTGGAGTTCTTACTTTAGTCCTCCAGTGACTAGAACACACTTTTATGAAAATAAGTAATTGCCTGAATCTGAATTGTATATAGTAAAGATGTACTGCCCCCAGGTGTCTGTACTGAGATTTACTGGATTAAGAAAAACATTTTTATTTGCAAGAGGCAAGTAGTCCATCAAGAAAAAGACATCTGTGCCTGGCCAGTGTGGCATCCTGAACCCAGTGGTCATGGTTTGATTCAGTCAGGGCACATGCCTAGGTTGTGGGTTTTATTCCTAGTAGGGGGTGTTCAGGAGGCAGCCAGTCAATGATCAAGGGAGAGGGAGAGAGAGAGATAGACTGATGTTTCTACCTCTCTCTCCCTCTCCCTTCCTCTCTGAAATCAATAAAAAATATATGTTTTAAAGAAAAAGATATCTGTATTTTTTTTCAAATCATATGTTGCATTTTTATTGGACCTTTGGATTTTTTCTTATATAATTGCAAATACCAAAATAGCATACATAATCTTGTTGCAAAATCCAAATCTCCTTTCTTCACAGGGATTATTATCCAAGTTACTAAGAATATTACCAGTGGCATACAGGGAGCTTAGCCAATGAGTGGTAAGAAAAAGTGTTTCCTCTGTAGTTCACTCCGATCACCAGCTCCACCCCTGCCCAGGCCTGTAACCTCTGGCCAAGGCTGCAGGCCTGGGTGGGGAACCCCCAGACCTCTGTGATCACTGGCTCTGGCCCTGCCCAGGCCTGCAGTCCTGAAAAAATTGAATAAGAATTATAATTGTATATATATTTCAATGGGAATGACTTATCTGAATCTTCTTAGCACATAAATATCATAGAGCATTAATCAACATTGGAATATTCTAAAGTTCCAGTTAAAGGTGATAAATTGTATTTAGAACAACAATTGTCATACATCAAAAGCCAGAGAAATGTTTCTTAAAATTCTTTTGAAAATATAGCATTCTCAGGACTTTGATCTATACATCAAATTGTATATAAGAAGCAATACTATAAAGCTAAATATTCAAAAATTGGATCAATGATAATATATACAGCCTTTTAAAACATGTAAAATGCCATATTTTCCTACATGCTATCATGTGCATTATAATACCTGATTTTATCTTGGAGTTTGGACTTAGTAACAGAGCAAAATGGATTAAATACATTCCAAAGAGGGAATAGAATTGTATGACATTCTAAGCACATATACAAATGCTAATGTCCCAAAGTATTATTTCATAAAGCAGACCTACAGAAAATGAAAAATTCCACCTACATATCCATCCCCGGGAAAAGCAATGACTGCATTCACTCTTAAAGAACATGTGAGAATGAGTATAATTGCAAAATTTTGCCAACCCACTGAATTATTCTTAAAAGGCAGTTCACATCACCTGTGAGTTTGCAGAAGTAAAATTAATGCAATCTAACTTTATAACATTGCAAATATGCCTAACAGTTGTTAATCCTGGACACATGTTCAGGTTCCATGAGGAAGGCCATGCAGTCCTCGTTCTGCAAGGCTCACTTAGTGACTTGAATTTGGGATGGGACAAACCTGAATTTCTACCCCAACAGGTGGAAATTCAATATTTGACCGTGGTCAAGATACCTCAGAGGATGTTCCCAATGAGCCTATCAGCTAGTTTCAAACCAGAACTCTACTTCAGTTTCTCAGATTTGACTTTTTTCAGGACTTGCCAAGAATCTAAAATCTCTTAGTCAAGAAAATAAAAAATAAAAGTTTGCCCATGGTCACATTATATAACTATTTAAAATGGACTGGAATTTCTAGTTGCTTCTTTGTGTTATTTTAACCTGGGGCTGCTCAGTTTTCTCAAATATAAAATACTAGGAGTCCGTTGCACAAAAATTTGTGCACTTGGGGGGGTCCCTCAGCCCGGCCTGTGCCCTCTCACAGTCTGGGACCCCTCAGGGGATGTCCACCTGCTGGTGTGCCTGGCCAGCCTGGGTGAGGGGCTGATGACTGTTAATAGGCTGGCCAAGCCCCCCAGTGGAGACCCTCACCCCATGGAGGTGTGGCCAGCCTAGGTGAGGGGTTGAAGGCTGTTTTCAGGCTGCCCACATCTGCTTCAGGGTTTGGGTCCCTCCTGGGGTGCCTGGGGAGCCTAGATGAGGGGGTGAGGGCCATTTTCAGGTTGCCTACAGCTCCCATTGACTCAACGTCCCAGTGAGGCTGGCTGGAATCAGGTTTCTGGGGTTTATTTATCTTATCTTCTGTAATTGAATTTTTGTTACCTTGAGCAGAGGCCTAGGCAGGTAACGAAGCCTCCTGTTTGCTCTAGCTCCGTGGTTGCTGGCCTCCATCTTGGCTGGGTTAATTTGCATACAGCCGCTCTGATTGGCTGGGGTGTGGCTTGGCTGCTGGGCATGGCTTAGGTGTCTTGGAGTGATGGTTAATTTGCATATTACTCTTTTATTAGAGTAGATGGATGATAATATCCTTATCTATATTTATATATGAGCCTAATCTTCAAATTGCCCCCATGGGAATTCAACCTGGAGATTGATTGCTTGCTATGTCATACACTGACCACCAGGGGGTGGTACAAAATGAAGGAAGGACCCAGCCAGCAGCCAGCAGCTAGGGAAGGGAGGTCCCAGCTGGCAGCCTGAAGGAAGGCTGGATTGGCCCTCCCTGATCACCAGCCAGGCCTAGGAACATTACCTGTGCATGAATTTCATGCACCGGCCTCTAGTTGATTTCATAAAATTGCTTGCTATGATGAACTAGTTAAAACCTGGTAAAAATGAGAAGTCCAGCAAGCACTAGAAGTAATTCCCTGAATTTATATTGTAGATTACAGGCCCAGTGCATGAAACTTATGCACGAGTAGGGTCCCTAGCAGCAGCCAGCTGCCAGCCAGGGCCTTCCTTTGTTCCGCACCACCCCCTGGTGGTCAGCACACGTCGTAGCGAGCAATCGAACTCCCGGTAGGTTTAACTCCAGAGGGGACACTTTGCATATTAGGCAGATAGATGATTAGATATAGATATAGATATAGATATATTGACTATATTAAAATAAAAATGATAATAATTAGAGCAGTTAAACTCTCCACTTCTGTGGAAGTCTCCAAGAATAATTCAGAAAGCCTAGGAGGAAAATGATTATGAGACTGGACTACTTATAATTTAACACTCTGTACAATAACATATAAGACATCTTAAATAACCCAATAGAAAAATACATTATGATTATGATAAGTATGCCACAAAACTATACAAATAGCCAAACTTGGGGGGGAAAATGTTGAAGAAATCAGAGATGCAAATTCAATCAAGATGAGCTGCCTCTGTTTTCGTTTTTGTTGCCCACAGCACACATGAGAATGACACATAAAAGTTAAGTGCTAACAAGAGTATGGCAGCTGATAAACTGATGAAGGCTTTTCTCTTTTTATTGTAGAGAAATTAAATAACATTTATTAAAGCTGGAATATGGAAAACCTTTAGCAGAACAACTCTACTATCATGATAGATCCAAAAGTACATAAAAGGATGTACACTGCAGCATTGTTTGTTGAAGTGGAAAAATGTTGCAAACAAACTAGATATTCATCAGTAAAGGCTATTTAACTCATACATTAGAATAGTCTACCAAGTAAAAAGCATGAGGGAAAATTTTATGAGATGGAAATATCTATAAGAAATATCATTAACTAAAAATGATGAAAACATCACAGGGGAACATTATGAAAACACTCACAGGTACACACATATACACAAACTATTGAGCTAGTCCCATGCACGTACTAGATTTTAAAGAGAGAGAGAACGTACAAACCAAACCATTACCTTAACAGGGGAATTGGGAATTGGGTAATAACAGAAGGAGAAAGTCTCACAGTTTACTTACACACTTATATAATGCTTAGATGTTGTAAAATAAAAATATACATGTGTATCATATGATAAAAATTAAATCAAACAGATGAGACATAGAAAAAAGACACTAAATGTATTTATTCATTCAATCAACAGGGTTGTTAATACTATCTCTTAAATTGCACTCCTTTGAAATAAAAATTATTTTAAAAATAGTTACAAACTTTTAATTTATAGGATCAAATTATCTCTGGTTGCATAAAAAATAAGGCTAAATGTCATGACAACATCTGCCTCAATCATTAAAAGAGAAGAGAGAGAGCCCTGACCGGTTTGGCTCAGTGAATAGAGCGTCGGCCTGCAGACGAAAGGCCCCAGGTTCGATTCTGGTTAAGGGCATGTACCTGGGTTGCGGGCACATCCCCAGTGGGAGGTGTGTAGGAGGCAGCTGATCGATGTTTCTAACTCTCCCTCTCCCTTCCTCTCTGTAAAAAAATCAATAAAATATATTTTTAAATAAAGAGAAGAGAGAGAATACAATAAATATTAAGTATCACACCTGTTCTAAATGCTTTTCTTTCCAGAAAGTATGAGTATTTTTATTTGTTTATACATTTATGGAACACTTACACTTTGTTCTAAGTGCCTGGCCCCCTGCCTGCCCTAGCTCACAGCCAGTTAGAATTATAGCTAGTCTTTAAGGTCCACAGTTTCATGAGAGAAAAGCTATTAAACTCTGTATTGCAAGATCAGAAGAATTTTGATTGAGCTTAAAGACCATTTTGAGCTCTTCAGGAGGACCACAATGAGGAATACTCAAATAGGAAAGCAAGGGGCCATGAAACAGAATGACCTCCATGGGGCAGCGTCATACTTCATTTGGGAACCTAGAGATGAACAGAACACAGGAAAGAGATGCGTAGGTTGTGTGGAGGTGGAATGGTTGTGGGAATATAGGATATCAACTCAGAAAGGGGAGCCAGAGAGCCAGGAGCCAGATCATGACAAGCTGTATTAATCAATGGTTGTATGAAACTATTAGACACTGGATTAAAGAAGGGGGAATGATGCCAAGGTTTCTATCTTAGGATAATTGTTTTTAGACTCTTGAGACCATGAATTCAATGGGAAAATCAAGAGAAAAATTAAGAGTTTTGTTCTTGACATGGTGAATCAAAGATATATTTCTGTCAGAGTGAATCTTAGTAAACAGTTGGACAAAAGGAAATATAACTTAAAAAATGATAGGACTGAGACTTATTCTTATATATCTGGCAGTTGATTCCAGAGTATAATAGTAAGTCGAGTTAAATTAAAGAAGTTTGAGAGTAAAGAATGGAATTCTGAGCAATAGTAACCATCCTAAGATACATTAGGAAACAATTACATGCAAAGGAAATTAAGTTGTGTGGTGAAAACTAACTTCCAAACATCTATTAAGAGAACTGTAAGACTAAGAAAAGAAGGAAGAGAGAATGAAAGCTGGCTAGGGAGGTCTCGGTGACCCTCACTAATGGACTGATTTCTGGGAAAGAAGACATATAACCCAAATTTTAAAAATGTGATCTGCATTCACTAGGAACTCTCAAGATCTAGAAACCTAACCAAAAAGAGGAGAAAAGGCTTTTACTCAAGTGTCACCCATACATATACTAGATATATGGTTTTCATGAAGTCCAGAAGAAACCTCCGACGTTTTTTAAATTATTCCAACTGAGATTCATTCTTGTGATTTGTGATGTGAATTTCTCATTTCTCAGTTTGAAGCTATATATAAAGTAGACATAGTTATTCCTGAAATTGATAGATGAATAGAGAAGAAAATAAGTCACTATGGAATTTACATAATCTTGTTTATATTAAATGGGTCATTTTTCATCTATATCAGTTGTGTCCATGATGAATACATAGTCTCTTTCATACAAACAATCATCTTTGTTAAGTGTCTGCTTAATACAAAATACATAGTTTTGATTTATTGCCAGGATCCTTTTATGTTTTACTAGCAAAGAGTGAATAACAGTAAAAAATATAGTCACTCAGCAAATTTGAACTACCCTCAACATTTGTGAAAAGATTTGGCCAATATTTCATAATAATAATTCTTCAGCTAGAGGTAAGCAAATAACTAGCCTGAAAAACAGATCTATGATTCTGGGTTATATTGTTGTTGTTGTTACTGTTGTTGTTGTTGTTACTATTATTATTATTATTATTATTATTATTATTATTATTATTTAAACTGTGCTATAGCAAGGTACAATGGTTAAAAGCATATATTCTCAATTTAATCTGCCTAACTTCGGCACTATTACAAGTCATATATGGTAGGTCACCAAATTTCTCTAAGATCTGTCTCCTTTCAAAGTAAAATAGAGGTAATCATAATATGCACTCCATAGTAATATTTGGAAGAACAAATGAGATGGAAGAGAGGGAGAAATAATAGTCCCTGACCATAATAAGACAGAAATCATGCTGTCTATGATAATGATAACATGATGATGATGATGATGATGATGTTTCCATTCTCAGTTTTATGTCTGAACTGCATTGTTTACAGAGACTAGTTATTAGCACATGTCCACATAACTATCATTGGAACAATCAAAATAAAACAATTTGGCAAATGGAGAAGATACACATTGCTCAGTATTGCTAGACCATGTACATAATGAGGTCACTTGGATAGTATTGTCTGAATCATCCCCACTCAGAAGCTTCTATGCTTTTTATGTGAGCTCTTCACACACAGGATGAAAACATATGGGCCCTGAAATGCTGCACATGCATTTTATGGTAATTTTTTCCATAATAGCCAAAACATTGAATGATCCAACATGTCCTTCAATAGAAAAATGCACTAAAGTACAGTGCATCTAGTCAAGGGAATATTATTCAGTGCTAAAAAGAATGAGCTATCAAGTCATGAAACAAAATAGAGGAAACTTAAATGTATAAATTTAAGTGGAAAAAAGCCAACCTGAAAAGACTACACACTGCATTACTCCAACTATATCACATTTTGAAAAAGGCAAAACCATGGAGACAATAAAAAGATTAATGATTGTCAGGGGTTGGGTAGGAAGAGAGAGAAGGAAAAAGCAGAACACTGGATTTTTAGGGCACTGAAGTTACTTAGTAT
>PVJC01029947.1:0-21527 GCA_004026665.1 Murina feae | reverse complement strand
TCATGTGGTATTTTTCTTTCATTGACTGGCTTATTTCACTTAGCATAATGCTCTCCAGTTCCATCCATGTTGCTGCAAATGGTAAGAATTCCTTCTTTTTTACAGCAGCATAGTATTCCATTGTGTAGATGTACCACAGTTTTCTAATCCATTCATCTGCTGATGGGCACTTAGGCTGTTTCCAAATCTTAGCTATGGTGAATTGTGCTGCTATGAACATAGGGATGCATATATCCTTTCTGATTGGTGTTTCTCTTTTCTTTCCCAGAAGTGGGATCACAGGGTCAAATGAGAGTTCCATTTTTAATTTTTTGAGGAAATTCCATACTGTCTTCCATAGTGGCTGCACCAGTCTGCATTCCCACCAAGCAGTGCAGAAGGGTTCCTTTTTCTCCACATCCTCTCCAACACTTGTTGTTTGTTGATTTGTTGATGATAGCCATTCTGACAGGTGTGAGATGATACCTCATAGTTGTTTTGATTTGCATCTCTCGGATGATTAGTGACTTTGAGCATGTTTTTGTATGTCTTTTGGCTTTCTGAATGTCCTCTTTTGAAAAGTGTCTATTTAGGTCCTTTGCCCATTTTTTGATTGGATTGATTATCTTCCTCTTGTTAAGTTGTATGAGTTCCCTATAAATGTTGGAGATTAAATCCTTATCAGTGATAACATTGGCAAATATGTTCTCCCATGCAGTGAGTTTTCTTGTTGTTTTGTTGATGGTTTCTTTTGCTGTGCAGAAGCTTTTTATTTTGATGTAGTCCCATTTGCTTATCTTCTCTTTAGTTTCCAATGCCCTAGGAGCTGTATCGGTGAAGAAATTGCTTCAGCATATGTCTGAGATTTTGTTGCCTTTAAATTCCTCTAGTATTTTTATGGTTTCCCATCTTACATTTAAGTCCTATATCCATTTTGAGTTTATTTTTGTGTATGGTGTAAGTTGGTGGTCTAGTTTCATTTTTTTGCATATATCTGTCCAATTTTCCCAACACCATTTATTGAAGAGACTGTCTTGACTCCATTATATGTTCTTGCCTCCTTTGTCAAATATTAATTGAACATATTGGTTTGGGTCAATGTCTGGGTTCTCTATTCTATTCCATTGATATATATGTCTGTTCTTGTGCCAGTACCAGGCAGTTTTGAGAACAGTGGCTTTGTAATATAGCTTGATATCTGGTATTGAGATCCCACCTACTTTGTTCTTTCTCAGGATTTCTGCAGCTATTTGGGGTCTTTTTTTATTCCAGATGAATTTTTGGAGAGTTCATTCTAGATCTGTGAAATATGCCATTGGTATTTTAATGGGAAGTGCATTGAATTTATAGATTGCTTTGGGTAGTATGGACATTTTAATGATGTTGATTCTACCAATCCATGAACATGGTATGTTCTTCCATCTGTTTATATCTTCCTCTGTCTCTTTTTTCAACGTCCTATAGTTTTCTGAGTAGAGGTCTTTTACCTCTTTAGTTAAGTTTATTCCTAGGTATCTTAATTTTTTTGGTGTGATGGTAAATGGGATTGCCTTTTTAGTCTCTCTTTCTGAAAGTTCACTATTGGTGTATAGAAATGCTATAGGTTTCTTAGCATTAATTTTGTATCCTGCTACACTGCTGAATTCATTTATTAAGTCTAATAGTTTTTTAATGGAGTCTTTAGGGTTTTTTATGTACAATATCATGTCATCTGCAGATAAGGCCAGTTTTACTTCTTTTCCAATTTGGATGCCTTTTATTTCTTTTTGTCTAATTGCAATTGCTAATACTTCCAGTACTATATCAAACACGAGTGGTGAGAGTGGGCATTCCTGTCTTGTTCCTGTTCTTAAGGGAAATGGTTTTAGTTTTTGCCCATTGAGTATGATGTTGGCTGTGGGTTTGTCATATATGGCTTTTATTATGTTGAGGTATGATTCTTCTCTTTCCACCTTGCTGAGAGTTTTTATCAAAAAAGGGTGTTGGATTTTGTCAAATGCTTTTTCTGCATCAATTGATATGACTATGTGTTTTTTTTCCCTCTCAATTTGTTTATGTGATGTATCAAACTTATTGATTTGCAGATATTGTACCATCCTTGCATCCCTGGAATAAATCCTACTTGGTCATGGTGTATGATCTTTCTGATGTACTGCTGGATCCAAATTGCTAGGATTTTGTTGAGAATTTTGGCATCTATGTTCATGAGGGATATTGGCCTGTAATTCTCTTTCATTGTGTTGTCTTTATCTGGTTTTGGTATTAGGGTGATGCTGGCTTCGTAGAATGAGTTTGGAAGTGTTCCTTCCTCTTGAATTTTTTAAAATAGTCTCAGGAGGACAGGTTTTAGTTCTTCCTTGAATGTTTGATAAAACTCCACTGTGAAGCTGTCTGGTCCCACGCTTTTATTTGCTGGAAGCTTTTTTATTACTGCTTCAATTTCTTCCATAGTTATTGGCCTATTGAGATTTTTAGATTCTTCCTGATTGAGTTTTGGAAGGTTGTATTTTTCTAGGAATATGTCCATTTCCTCCAGGTTTTCTAGTTTGTAGGAGTAGAGTTGTTCATAGTATTTTTTAACAATCATTTGTATTTCTGTGGGGTCTGTTGTTATTTCACCTCTATCATTTCTGATTTTGTTTTTTTTGGGTCCTCTCTCTTTGCTTCTTAGTGAGCCTGGCTAGAGGTTCATCAATCTTGTGTATCCTTTCAAAGAACCAGCACTTGGTTTCATTGATCTTTTGTATTGTTTTTTTGGTCTCTATGTCATTGATTTCTGCTCTAATCTTTATTATGTCCTTCCTTCTGCACACTCTGGGCTTTTCTTGTTGCTCTTTCTAATTCTTTGAGTTGTAAAGTTAGATGATTTACTACCATTTTTTCTTATTTTTTGAGGTAGGCCTGTAGAGCTATAAATTTCCCTCTCAGGATTGCTTTCATTGTGTCCCATAGTTTTTGGATTGTTGTGTTTTCATTGTCATTAGTTTCCAGGATGTTTTTAATTTCTTCTTTGATCTCATTGGTAACCCAATCAATCTAATCTAATAAAGGCATAATATTGACATTAACCATTTCTCTGGGACGCTTAAGCCATGCCCACCAGCCAATCAGAGCAGCTGTATGCAAATTAGCCCAGCCAAGATGGCAGAGGCCGCAGCCCCAGAGAAGCCGAAGAAGCCTTGCAACGCACAGGCTGCAACCGCCAGGGGAGGAGCAGGGCGCCGGCAATGGAGGCCTGGAAATAGATCTGGTCAGGGATTGCAGGCAGCAGGGCAGCCTCAGGGTTGGGGGACCGAGCCAGCCCCGGCCATAACCTGAAGCCCGGAAATAGGTGCCATCGGGGCACACAGCACACAGGGAGGCAGGCGTGTCCGCTCAGTAGCAGGGCCCCCCCCCCAGGGACCGTGCTCCATTGTTCACCCCTCAGCCTGCCACCCAGCTCTGCACCAGGTGTGTCCCCTCAGCAGTGGGGGCCCACCAGGCGTGTGTGATGGTGGGCCACCCAACGGGAAACATCCACACCTGCACTCACCAGCCCTCCCACCCCCCAGTGCATGAACCCTGAGGAGGCTGTGGGCAGCCTGAAAACAGCCCTCAGCCCTTCACACAGGCTGGCCAGGCATGCCAGCAGGTGGACATCCACCTAGGGGTCCCAAACTGTGAGAGGGCACAGACCGGGATGAGGGACCCCCCCACCCCTGCCGAGTGCACAAATTTTTGTGCACCGGGCCCCTAGTATTTAATAACATGCTATTCAGCTTCCAAGAGTTTGAGTGTTTTGGATTGTTTTTATTGTAGTTTATTTCTAATATTATGCCATTGTGATCTGAGAAGATGCTTGATATGATTTCAGTCTTCTTGAATTTGGGGGGACTTTGCTTGTGACCCAGTATATGCTGTATTTTTGAAAATGTCCCATGTGCACTTGAGAAGAACGTATATTCCAAGGCTTTAGGGTGAAATGTTCTGAAGATGTCAATTAAGTCCATCTGATCTAGTGAGTCATTTAAGATTGTTGTTTCTTTGCTGATTGTGACTGGTATTCTTAATGCTCCTTCCATCACTACCATCCCTCTGTCAGCCTACTAGAACATCTCCACTTTTCAATTCTACTTTTGAGAATTGTGTCTAATATAGAAAAAGATCTGAGTAAAAATCTATAAGTATTGAATGCCTACAAAGCCTGGTCCACATCTACCTTTAAAATTTTTCTTTCCCTCCTACATGTTGCCTGCTTTTCCTCCACCCTGTGTCCCTTTGTTCCTAAACTATGCCCTATTCTTTGCCATCTCAGTGTTTGCTAATCTCTTCTCTGCCTAAGATACTTGTCTCCTTTCTTCCAAACCTTATTTCCTCACGTCAAAATTATCAAAGTCAGCTCTTCTATGAAGCCTTTAATGATCCTATTCTTTCTTTCTTCAACTCCCAGCCAACAAGAAGTGATTAATCTCTTCTCTGAGTTGTTCTGATTCCTTTTCTTTGCAAATGTTACTGTGATATTGTAACCCTCATTGACTCAGGTGGTCATTCTATTTGAGTGAATTAAAAGAGTTAATTTGGTAGCATTTTGGTTTTAGAGGCCAGAGTTTCCTCTGTGTTCAACAAGCTAGTTGAGACATTAGATTACCTTTCTCACAGAAGCTCATACAATACTGTTTTAAGTCCATAAACATGTTGTTTCCCCCACCTTTTAAAACAGAATAGAGAAAATCTTTTTTTTTTTTTTTGATAAAATGTAAAATTTTGTTTCCACAATATTATCTTCCTCTCCCTGTCTGAGGAAGGTACTAATGGCACCCAAGTCACCACACTTTTTTCAGGTGCATCAAAAAAGAGAGCAGGTTTCTGTACTTGAGACTTTCTGTACTTGAGAAGAATGCCAACTAGCTTAGAAAAATGTAGAAAAGTATAGTAAGGATGGGAAAGTATTCTTTAAAGTATTAAGGTATTCCTGAATCAGATTTTAGTAACTTGGAATAAGTGAACATGTAGACCAGGGATTGTTAGCTATGTATTAGCTATACTTATATGTTTTTCTTCTTTATTCCCTGATTCTTGTACTAAAAATCATCTTTAAAATAACAGAAATAGAGGTTTATTTTATTCAATTTTCATTGTGTTATTTAAATTTTTTCGTCCCCCCCCCAGCTTTATTAACATATAATTGACATACAACATTGTGTGAGTTTAAGATGTGCAATGTAATGGATTGATACACTTCTATACTGTGAAAAGATCATAATAGGATAAGTTAACACCTCCATCACCTAGCATAATTATCATTTCTTTTTTTGTGGTCAGAATATTTAAGATTTATTATCTTAGTAACTTTCGAGTATACATTACAGCAAACATGTCAAACTCAAAGGCTAACATGGGCGAGATAAACAAGGGTTAAATTTATGTGGGCCGCAAAAAACAAAAGCTTCAATTTTCATAGAAATGTAGGTTTACCTCGATAGAGACATGCTGAATACAAAGAGCTGAAATAAATAAGTAATCGTTACCATAAAATAATAGAACACTTTAATAAAAATTAATATTTTTTCTTGAACGTTAACTTTCCAGACACTGAATAACTGCACAAATGAATAAACATAACACAAATAAACCTATTTTTCTTGTTCTCCAAAAGCAAATTATTTCCTGTTGTGTACACCAAACAAGTCAGTACAAGACTCATGAAGTGGCAATCTGCTGCTAAAATATTCATTGCTAATATTAGTGGAGAGAAATGGCGTGCCTGTGTATAAGGTGTATAATGGAAATGAATGCAACACGATTATAGTAATCAGTCATTAGCAAAGGTTGTAGTTCATTATTAATCTAATCTAATAAAAGAGTAATATGCAAATTAACCCTCACTCCATTACACCTAACCCACGCCCACCAGCCAAGCCATGCCCTCCAGCCAATCAGAGTGACAATATGCAAATTAACCCAGCCAAGATGGCAGCCAGCAGCCACGGAGCTAGAGCAAACAGGAGGCTTCGTTGCCTGCCTAGGTAGGCTGTGGCCTTTGCTCAAGGCAACAATGTTTCAATTATAGAAGATAAATAAACCCCAGAAACCTGCTTCCAGCCAGCCTTGCTGGAACCTTGGATCAGTGGGAGCTGTGGCCAGCCTGCAAACAGCCGTCAGCCCCTCACCCAGGCTGGCCAGGCACCCCAGTAGGAACCCGAACCCTGAAGGGGATGTGGGCAGCCTGAAAACAGCCCTCAGCCCCTCACCCAGGCTGACCAGGCACCCCAATAGGGACCTGAATCCTGAAGGGGATGTGGGCAGCCTAAAAACGGCCCTCAGCCCCTCACCCAGGCTGGCCACACCCCCATGGAGTAAGGGTTCCCACTGGGAGGCTTGGCTAGCCTGAAAACAGCCATCAAGTCTTCGCCCAGGCTGGCCAGGCATGCCAGCAGGTGGATATCCCCTGAGGGGTCCCAGACAGCGAGAGGGCACAGGTCGGGCTAAGGGACCCCCCGCCCTGAGTGCACAAATTTTTGTACACCGAGCCCCTAGTAATTATATATAAAAGGGTATCGTAAAAAATTAAGTTATGAAATTTTTATTAAAATGTTTCTTACATACCATTATATTGGCTGGGCCGCAAAAACATTCATTGTGGGCCACATGTGGCCTGCAGGCCATGAGTTTAACATGTTTGCATTACAGTATTGTTAACTATAGTCACCATTTTGTACATTATATTAGATCCTCAGAACTTACTCATCATATAATCAGAAACTTGGTACCCTTTGATCAACATAGAACTACCACATGATCCAGCAATCCCGCTTTTGGAGGGAATTGAAATCAAGATCTCAAAGTTACACCTGCACTCCCATGTTCATTGCAGCATTATTCACAATAGCCAAGATACGGAAACAACCAAAGTGTCCATATATGAGTGAATGGATAAAGAAGATGTGGTATACACATCCAGTGGAATATACATTTAGCCATGAGAAGTAAGGAAATCCTGCCATTTCTGACATGATGGACCTTGAGGACATTATACTCTCTTATTTTGTGTGTGTATGTGAATTAAAGAGTTCATTCTATTTAGAGTTTCTATTGTATTAGTAAACCTTTTAAGTTGATTAATGTATTTCTATATAAAGTTTAACAATGAGGAAAGTTAAGATATGAGCTTCTACATATTGTCAAAAACTATGGCCAGCTGGTGTGGCTCAGCAGTTGAGTGTCAACCTATGAACCAGGAGGTCATAGTTCAATTTTCAGTCAGGGCACATGCCCCGTTTGTGGGTTCGATCCCCAGGAGGGCATGCAGAAGGCAGCTGATCAATGGTTCTCTCTTATCCTTAATGTTTCTATCTCTTTCTCCTCCCTTCCTCTCTGAAATCAATAAAATTATATATATTTTTTAAAAACTAGAGATATTTTGCCCTGGCTGGTTTGCTCAGTGGTTAGAGTGTTGGCCTGTAGATGGAAGGTTGTGGGTTCAATTCCCGGTCCAGGGCAAATATTTCGGTTGCAGTTTGATCCCCAGCCCTGGTCAGGCTTGTGAGGAAGGCAAATAGTCAATGTGTCCCTCTCTCTCTCTCTCTCTCTCTCTCTCTCTCTCCTCACCCCTTCTCGTCCTTCCCTTCCACTCTCTCTAAGGAAAAAACAAATAGAGATTTTTTTCCTTAGATATTATTATAGATTTTTAATAGATTTTTGTTTTTAGTCATTTGTTACCCCTTTAACTTTCACATTGCTTTCCTATTTTCCTTCTCCCCATTATGGATAGCACTTTGGAGCTAACAATGCCCTAGGAATGCCCTGTAAATCTTATCTTCACACACTATCAACAGTCATTAAGGACAGAGGCTCATTCATATAGGATCTAATATTGCCACATTTAATGTTTGTGTGGGATTGGCAGTCCTGGATATTATAGATCCTTAAGTATATATAAATCTTATACATAACCCCAAAATTGGAGGGATGAGGCAGGAAAAAACTGAAATGGAACAAGGGAGCAGATCAAAGCAGTAAGGCTAGTTTTGAGCTCCATTGCATTCTTTTGCTTATTGTAGCTATATATGGCTAGATTCCCCTCTGACCACTGCAGGATGAGAGGAGCAACTATTTTAGCAATTAGATTATCTTATAATCTAATCAAATCTAGAATGTAGGGAAGAATATGGAAAGGGAGCATAAAAAGTCTATTATCCCAGTCCATGTTGAAGTAGTAATTACCTATCTTCCTGATGGTCTTGGGGAAGAAGAAAATATCCCCTATATTACTAGTGGTTGAAAGTTTGTGTGCTGAGGAGAATCATTTATTGGCATCACTGAGCCCTTTTCCCCATTTATCCATCCAGAGGATATTGGAGACCTTACTTCTATCTGAATGATGTAAGTAATTTGAAAGAAAAGGTTATACAGGTAAACCAAATACCAACAATAACAAAAGTCTTTTAAGAGACTCAAGTAGCTGAAGTCCTCAGGTAGCTGAAAAGACTTTTCAGTCCCCATCATATTAGCACATCCCCCTGCCTTTCTATACCTTACATTTCCTGGCGCTGATGGCATGTGCAGAAACAGTAATAGGCATGTGGTTGCATGTTTAGCTAAGCATACACTAATCCCCCCAAAGTAGTGGTGTTAAGCTATTAGATTTATCTTCCCTTTTTCTGTAATTTCATCTCCAGTTACGTAGGCAGATTTTTGGGAGTCAAGGTTTTGAAATGGTTGTTTTCCTTCACCAGGATAATACTTGGAACCATATTTTTCCTGTCAAAATAAAACCTACTCCCTTGAGTTTAGTAGGCCTTATTAATGCCTACCTGAAAGATAACTCTGTTTTCAGCCAGGTCTAGAATTGGACATTTGTGAGATTGATCTTCTATGAATTACCATTTTATAGTCTTTTCATTGCTATTAGACGGTGTTGTGGTTGCACATTAATTTTTTTTTTAATTTGTCTTGACTAGATAACATGTTCACAAGTTCAACTCCCAAAGACAAGGATGTATGGGAAGTTTTCTCATTCCTGTTCCACTGTCACCCTTTCCTCCTCTATACCTGCAAGCACTGTTCTTAGTTCCTTTTATTTCCTCTGAGACAGATAGTGCACCTATAAGAAAATGTAAATGCATAATCTTTTTTCCTCTCTTATATAAATAGTAGCATATAATGCATAATGTTTGTATCAGTTGGGATTCAATTGGGGAAGCAACCACGTGAATATTATGAAGTAAAAGACTTAGTATAGGAATGAAACCTTGTACAGTTGTATATGAATCTAAAGAAGTAAGAGTCTGAAGAGGGAGCTTGGAAGATGGAAGAATAATCACCAATTTTTAAGCAATGACACAGATGGACAAATCAAAGCTGGCCGAAGAACCTGGAAATTCAGATGCATCCAACCATTAGGATAAGGAGGATTAGCGAAGGAGGGCTGATAGAGAAATCCCAAGGGATGCTGCCACCTCACTGTGAAATTCTAGACAAGTTACTGCTTTCTAGAGTGCAGTTTCCTCTTCTGGTAACTGGAAAGTGTAAAGCTGTATGCAAATATGAGCTGCAACTTTAGTGCATAGAAGACCCTGTTGACATAGATGACTTCTAGAGTTCAAAGTATGCTCGTCCCATTTTACTATATCAGCTCTTCTCTAATCCAGTTTGCTACCCTTATTTGAATTTTTATTGATTGCCTTTCTGTGATAACTGTACTAATAGACATTTTTGAAGAATATTTCACAGATAACAGTATGGTAGTTACCAGAGAGAAGGAGGAGGGGAGATAGTAAAGGGTAAAAGGACCAAATATATGGTGATGGAAGATTATTTGACTTTGGGTGGTGGGCACACAAAGCTATATATTGATCATGTATCATAGAAATGAATACTTGAAACTTATATGATCCTCTGAATCAGTGTCACCCCAATAAACTTAATAAAAATTATTTTTTTAAATATATAGCTAATTTTGATTGTAGTTTATTTTTATTTAGAAAAGGGCTGAACTTAAATGTCACAATAAGGCTAATCTAAAACAAAAGCTTTATTTGTAGTGCTTTAAAAAATGGCAGCTGAAATCAGCTGAATTTTTTATTAGATTCTCACAACATAATTTTTAGATTTCTGGAAACACATCCTACTCACAGAAGAGGATAATGAATCGAAGAATTTAATCTTTTACCCTTTCAATCATTCTTATAACTTTATGCCCTTTAGAGCATGATATTGAGGTCCATACAGCTATTCTGTGTCTTTTCCCAACAGGAATAAATACAAATTGTACTAGGAATAAATTTCCCAACAGGAATAAATACAAAAATACTAGGGGGAAGATATATGGAAGCTAAGATTATTAAAATAATGATATTTATATTTATACCTTTGTATGTGCAAATTTGAAATACTTTAGTTTTTCTTCAGATGGTATTAAAGGGGAAAAAATCATCAATTAAAATGGCAAGGCCATAGATAAATTATAGATCAGCATTTTAATAAGCATGATAATAAGATTGATTCTAAACTTCTCTTGTTTTTAAGATACTGTCTTCATTTTTTGTTTTTATTGAATGAAGATTATTATTGTTATTTGTAGCCTCACATGTAACATTTAAACTTCTAAAAATATAATGGTGAATGTTGGTTTCAAAATTTTCAAGTTGCCCAAATATGAATATACTTTCTATGATTTGTAGATACCTCCTTTTAAAAAAACAAAAATTACTTTCCTTCAGTTTCACACTGAAAGTGAGATTCCTATTGTGGATGAATCTGCCTTGTTCTTATTGTCTAACTAGAGGTCTGGTGCACGAATTCATGCACTGGTGGAGGTCCCTCAGCCTGGCCTGTGCCCTCTTACAATCTGGGACCCCTCAGAAGATATCGAAGAGCTGGTTTCAGCCTGATCCCTGCAGGGACCCCACCTGTGCATGATCGGGGTGGGGAGGAACTGCGGGAGGACTCCAGAGCATGTTCAGCCCGTTTTGCCCAGTCCCAATTGGATGGACCCCGGCAGCAAGCAAACCTACCGATCAGAGCGTCTGCCCCCAGTGATCAGTGTACATCATAGCGATTGGTCAAATGGTCAAACGAACAGACACTTAGCATATTAGGCTTTTATTATATAGAACTAGGGGCCCGGTGCACAAAATTCGTGCACGGGGGGCGGTCCCTCAGCCCAACCTGTACCCTCTCCAATATGGAGTTCTTGGGGACTCTCACAATCCAGGACCTCTGGTTCTTAACTGCTAACCTGCCTGCCTGCCCTAACCACTCTGCATGCCTACCTGCCTCATTCCCTAACTACCCTCCCCTGCCAGCCTGGTCATCCCTATTAGCTTTCTTTTTTAATCTTATCCCCTTCATGCACAATTATATTTGACTTCCTTATTGGCTTCTTCCTCTCACACAATTTTTCTCCTTTATTTAACACTTTTCCTACTGACTCATCATTTATAAACTTTTCTTTCCTCCTTATTTCCTACTTCTGTTCCATCATCATTCTTCCCATTTTTCTACTACCCTCCTTCCCTTCCCACATTCCTTCTTTCCTTTATCTTTACCCCTGCCCACCTTCCCCTTTTCCTTCCTTCTCACCTTAATTTTTTTCTTCACTTCCTCCTCTGACCTGCTTTGCTCCTTCCCCCATTCCTTCCTTCTTCCCATTCTCCTTTTAAGCTCTACCAACTCCCCCTTTATAACTTTTCTTCCCTCCCTTTTTCTCTCATCCTACCTTTGCCATTACATTCTTTTCTACTTACTTCCACTGTTTTAATACCTATCTATCTACTTGCCTAATTATCCACTATCATTTATATTTTTTTCTTTTCTGACTTCTACTTTTAAAATCTGTCCCCAGTACACAACTATACTTGGTCTTCATTATAGGTCCTACAGTTCACTCATACATCCTCTTTTTTTTAACACTGCTATCCACTGACTCTTTTATAAAGTTCTTCCCTCCATCCTGTTCCACCCCTACCCCACCTGGTTACTTCCCCCCAAACTCTCCCTGGCTGATGCTCCTTCCATCTGACCCCTGCCCATCTCTCCCTCTCCTGGCTCCTGGGGGTTCACCCCAGCTCTGAAGGGAGACAGGGGCCTCTCACAGGAGACCCCTGCCTGGAACTGATCGGAGGCCCTCACTGGACCTGGATGGCCGGCTCCCTGCCCTGCGGCTGTGGAGTGGGAATAGACCTACCTTGGGCTAAGCCTCCACATGTGCTTGCCCCCGTAGTCGCTTCCAGGCGGCAGCGGCGGCTTGCAGGGCTGGGAGCCAGCCAGGCAAGCCCCAGCCTCAGGGGCGCTCGCTTCTGGGCAGCAGCCTGCTCCTAGCCCTGCAAGCTACTGCCACCGCCTGAAAACGACCGCAGGGGCTTCGCGAGTGCTTGCCCCCATGATCGGTCTATTCCCAGGCCCCGGCCACAGGGGTGGGGGCTTGCCTGGCCGGCTCCCGGTCCTGCAAGCCGCCACCACTGCCCGGTAGCAACTGCGGGGCAAGCACACGCGATCGGTCTATTCCCAGGCCGCAACCTTGGGGCCTGCTCCCTCCTCCCGCCCATCTGCCCTGCTGGACCCCATTGTGCCGTGGGCCTCCACCATCTTGGCTGGGCTAATTTGCATGCAGTCGTTCTGATTGGCTGGTGGGCGTGGCTTATGCATCCCAAAGAGACTGTTCATTTTAATATTATGCTTTTATTAGATTAGATAGTCCCAGGAATAGCAACTCTTCACTTAAAGCATACATTTTTTAAAAAAAGTAACCTTTTCCTTTCAGACCTCTTAAGCCATGAAAATGCAGCAACGCTGAACGACGTAAAAACACTAGTCCAACAGCTATACACTACACTGTGCATCGAGCAGCACCAGCTAAGCAAGGAGAGGGAGCTTATCGAAAGATTAGAGAATCTCAAAGAACAGCTGGCGCCCCTGGAAAAGGTACAAATTCAAACCTCAGACTTTTCTCTTCACTGATATTTTTTTCAAAGCATATATGTTTGCTTTTTTTTACCTCCATTTTAAGTTTGCTTTTTTATGTAATTGAGCTGTGTCAATCAAATCAGTCCATTAGTTTTTGGGACTGAACCATAAAAAAGTTCCAGTCAAAGCTAAGAAAGGATTTAAAAAGAAGTAATTTGGAGCCTTGATAATGGACTTAAAGCTTTGAGGTCTGAATGTCTGCCCTTACCCAGATTTACTGCCTTTACATTGAAGATTGGAATAACTGCTAATCAAGAAAGGTTTTGAGAATAGAGGGTAATGATTTTAATCAAGTTAAGAATTATATAGAATATGATACAGCTGTTTAACATGATTGTGTAGATCTAATATACTATAGAAAACTATTCATATATTTTATGGAAAGGAAATTATAAAAGCATATGAGTACATACTGTGATCCAAGTTTTAAATGTATTATGCTCATAGTTATACATATTTATGTATTTTAAATACATACATATGTAGAGAAAGATATGCCAATAGAGCAGTATGATTGTGATTGATTTTTTCATATTTTTCTGAGGATTCTATAATGAACATGTGTCATTCTTATTTTTTGATGATGCAAGTATTTTCATTTTAAGAAATTAGACTATAAGAGATTAACAAAGGGAACAAATGCTCTTTATATTGTGCTTTTTCTGATTTCTTTAAAAATAATCAACACATATCTCAAGATAGTTCTCGTTAAACTTAAGACCATTAGAAAGCTGTGATATATGTGTTAATGGGGGAAAAAGGAGAACATATGTAAATACTTTCAACAATAAAGATTAAAAACAAGAAAGTTGTGTTAAACTAAATTTAAGGAACTGTTGTCAAGAGGGACAAGTTTTAAATTTGATATTTTTAAAACATAAAGCATTTTTAATGTGTAAACTATAATAAAGTAATTATCATCCTATACTATATATTTACTATCTACCAGGAATTATGGTAAGTATTTTACCTGTATTCCATTAATCCTCAGAGCAACTCAATACTGAAGTTAATGGTGATTTGCAATGAGGGCTTAAACTCTTCTGGTCTGAATCCAGAGTCCATGCTCTGACTCACTTTGCTGGTCTACCCCTTCCCTAGTAAACCTTTGAATAAAAACTGATAATAGATTAAATTTTATATGTAAAAGTGAGAGAACATTTGCATGCTTTCCTTTCCCTCTTCTTAAAGAAAATAATCTTGTAGTTGGATGAAGAACTGTTGAAACTAACTTACTCACTCCTGTAGTTCACCATATTTTCAGCCACTTCTAGGATGAAACATTAAACACAGTGTCCTAAATAAATATTACTCCTTTTAAATATTTTATTCAGTGAGAATTATAGGTATTATTAAGACAAACTATATTTAATAGAACTGAGACTAACTTGTATCTTGATTATGAGTCCTGTTTCTTTAGTGAACATAGAACAGTTTAAATAAGAGTTTTATATTGATTCTATGTCAAAGTGCTTTACGATTGATCGAGCATGTGTGCCCCATAGGTACGAATTGAGATTAGCAGAAAAGCTGAGAAGAGGACCACTTTGGTGCTATGGGGTGGACTTGCTTACATGGCCACACAGTTTGGCATTTTGGCCCGGCTTACCTGGTGGGAATACTCCTGGGACATTATGGAGCCTGTCACTTATTTCATCACTTATGGAAGTGCCATGGCAATGTATGCATATTTTGTAGTAACACGCCAGGTAAGAATTCTTCTTCAAGTAACTTTTTATGAGATAGTAATGAAGTTTTGGTTGTCAAAGTAGTTCTCTTTTCTCTTATATTCTTTTTTGTTGTTGTTTGTTTAAATATGTTTTCATTGATTTCAGAGAGGAAGGGAGAAGAAGAGAGAGATAGAAACATCAATGATGAGAATCATTGATCAGTTGCCTGCTGCACACCCCCTACTAGAGATTGAACCCACAACCTGGGCATGTGCCCTGACAGGAATTGAACCGTGACCTCTTGGTTCATAGGTCAATGCTCAACCACTGAACCATACCAGCTGGGTTCTCATATTCTTTCTAAGGCCAGTTCCCTTTAAGTACTCATTTATGCATTAGACACACCCACACACACACATACACATAGGTGTGCATGCATGCCAGTTATGTATCAGGCACTATTTTATTTTTTTAAGTTTTTTTTTTAATATATGTATACACTAGGGGCCCAGTGCACAAAAATCTGTGCAGTCCGGGGGTCCCTCAGCCCAGCCTGTGCCCTCTCACAGTCGGGAACCCCTCGGGGGATTTCCACCTGCTGGCGTGCCTGGCCAGCCTGGGTGAGAGGCTGATGGCTATTTGCAGGCTGGCCAAGCCCCCCAGTGTGGACCCTTCCCCATTGCGGTGTGGTAAGCCTGAGTGATGGACTGAGGGTCATTTTCAGGCTGCCCACAGTTCCTTCAGGTTTTGGGTCCCTACTGGGGTGCCTGGGCAGCCTGGGTGAGGAGCTAAGGGCCGTTTTCAGGCTGCCGACAGTCCCTTCAGGGTTCGCGTCCCTACTGGGGTACCTGGCCAGCCTGGGTGAGGGGCTGAGGGCCGTTTTCAGGCTCTCAGGCTGCCCACAGCTCCCATTGACCCAAGGTCCCAGCAAGGCTGGCTGGAATCAGGTTTCTGGGGTTGATTTATCTTCTATAATTGAAACACTGTTGCTTTGAGCCGAGGCCTAAGCAGGTAAGGAAGCCTCCTGTTTGTTTCAGCTCCTATAATTGGCTTCTATAATTGAAACATTGTTACCATGAGCAGAGGCTCAGCCAGCCTAGGCAGGCAGTTGCAACGGAAGCCTACTGTTTACTCTAGCTCCATGGCTGCTGGCCGCCATCTTGGCTGGGTTAATTTGCATACAGCCACTTTGATTGGCTGGTGGGCATGGCTTGGCTGGTGGGCGTGGCTTAGGCATCCTGGGGAGGCGGTTAATTTGCATATTACTCTTTTATTAGATTAGATCCTTTATAATAAAAGCCTAATATGTTAAGTTTCTAACCATTTGACTAGTCGCCAAGACGTGCACTTACCACCAGGGGGCAGACATTCCAACCAGTAGATTAGCTTGCTGCTGGGGTTGGGCAGATTGGGACTACACAAGATGGGCCAGATACACCCTGGAGCCCTCCCTGTGCTCCCTCCTCAGCCCCAATCTTGCTCCAGTGGGGTGCCTTGGCCTGGCCTGCACCTTCTCACAATCTGACAATCTGGAACCCCTCAGGGGATGTCAAAGAGCTGGTTTCGCCTTGATCTCCACAGGCCAGGTCAAGGGACCCCACCAGTGCACGAATCCATGCACTGAGCCTCTAGTCTGTCTGTCTGTCTATCTGTGTGTGTATGTATGTGTGTATGTATATATGTGTGTGTATATATGTATATGTCTGTGTGTGTGTGTGTGTATATATATATATATATATATATATATATATATATATATATATATAAAAGCCAAGCACCTGGAACAACCAGAATGACAGGAACAACTGGTCACTATGACATGCACTGTGGCCCTCCCCTGGCCTGATCAGGGACAGGGCCAGCTAGCCAACCTCCCACATCCCCTTCCCCAGCCACCTGGCTCCGATTGGCCCCAAGTGGCCCTAGTCAGGTTGGGCCAGCTGGACCCCACCCATGCACCAATTCATGCACTGGGCCTCTAGTATATATGTTGCAGAAGACCAAAGAAAAAACAAGCGACACTTTAGAGAAAGGGAGTAACACTATTTATGCCAGCGGACTCAGGGAATAACTTTCCAGATCTGAGAAAAGTAACATGCAGGAGGCTTCTCTTTTATATCTTCCTGGGGTCTTTGTCCCACAAATATGGTTTATGCTTCCAGTCCTTTTCACAGGCCTTGCAATAAGGCCCCAAGGTGTTGGGGGTCTGCAGGCCATATCTGATGGTGTAAGACTGGCATCTAATAACTCTCCCTCCGGGGCAGTGCACTGTTCACAGTTTTATGGCCTCTGTAACAGGTTCTGCAAGACCAGTTTTTGGGCAAGAAGTAGTGACTTAATTATAGGTTATCAAGAATGTACCCTGGACTGGCTGGCATGGATTCTGATTGCTAACCCGCAAAGTATCAGGGTTACATTGGAATTAGCTTTTTAGCCTCCTCATATATATATATTTAGAGAGAGGGGGAGAAGGATAGAGAGATAGAAACATTATCGATTGGCTGCCTCCTGCACACCCCTACTGGGGATCCAGCCCATAACCCAGTCATGTTCCCTGGCAGGAATTGAATCAGCAACCTCTTGGTTCATGAGTTGATGCTCAACCACTGAGCCACATCAGCTGGGCATCAGGCACTATTTTAGATGCTAAAGAGACAGATAATAAGTTATGGCTTCTGCCCTTATGAAGCTCACATATATAAAGAGAGCCATATAAACCATTAAATTCAGAAAAATATATTACAGTAAGTTATAGAATAAGAGGGCAAGTGAGAAGAGTGGCCAGTGGTAGAATAACTTATTCAGCAAAGTTGGTTGGTTTGTTATGTACTGTGTAAGAAATTTAACGGTCAGATGGAGTAATCCCAAACTTTTGATTTTTGTTGAGTGGAGAATTGGTGATACCTAAACAAGTAGTTAAACTAGCCCAGCCAGTGTGGCTCAGTGGTTGAATGTCAACCTATGATGGTTCAATTCCCGGTTCAATTCCCAATCAGGACACATGCCCAATTTCAGGCTTGATCCCCAGTGTGGGGCATGCAGGAGGCAGTCAATCAATGATTCTCATTATTGATGTTTCTTTTTTTCCTCTCTGAAATTAATACCAAAAACATATTTTTAAATAGTTAAACTAAACTCTAGGCTACTTCTCAGTATGTTAAGTGAATATGTGGGGGGTTTTGTTACTGTTTTTACTTCATGGAAGAAAGGCAAAAATTAGATATCTAATTATTTTATACTCATGGTCTATTTTTTTATCAACCAAGGCTCATTTATTACATAGCAGTAGCTATTAAAGACACTGTTTGAATTGGTGAAATTTTTTTCTTTGAAATAATAGAAGCTGATTTCATATTTTCTCTCATTAAATAACTGTACTTCAAATTCAACCTGCAATACTTTATTTTCTTATGAAGCCAATGAAATAGTCATTATTAACAACACTGTCTCCTTAATAAATAGCTAATTGTCATTCCTTAAGTAAATATCAGTAGCTAGAACTAATTTTTGTTGCCAGTGACTTTTTTTTTGGAACTTGGAAATTCATAGTGTCACTTTAGAAAGGATGAGGGATTTATTATCACTTATTGTATATGTGATACCACCACAAATCCAACCTCCCTTAATAAATAAGAAACATTTGAAATAGCTGAGACATGTTTCTATTTCCTTAGGAAACAGAAGAAAGCATAAAAAGTATTTTAATGGCTGCTATAGAATATAGGTATTTTTCTTCTGTTGTTGTTAGACCAGTGGTCATGGGCCTGTTCATGTGTGGAAAAATGAAAGCCCAAGAGTATTGTTTAGACTTTTTGTCCTCCTAAACTTGTCCAGTAGAGAAGAGAGATGGTAAATCGTTCACGTCTGCCATTGTTCGCTAAGAGTCTCCAGCACCTAGTTCCATGTCTGGCTCATACTACTCACTCTTGAACGGAACTGAACAGCCAGAAAGATGTTTCTAATCACAGCTCTGGACAGGGCTTGCATATGTCTATCTGTCTGTGTATGGATCTTTCCCTCTTCCCTCTTCTCTCTCTCTCCCCCTAGATACATACCCTTTTAATGGATTTTTTGTGTGTATTTATTGATTGAAGTCCAGACCCCTTAGCCTGCTATTGCCTTTGCTGTTGCTTTCTGTTTTTCCAAATGTCTATCAACCCTGCTCTGTATGTACTGTTTTCCAAAAAAAATCAAATTATATTCTTTATTTCCCTGCAAGTGCTCTGAGTTGTTTAACCCATCATTCCTTACTTCACACATTCTTTAAACTGAAAAAGTTCTCCCTTTTGATCTCTACCTGTCATATTTCAAGATCCACTTACCTGCCTATCTTTCATTAACCTCTGACCTACAGCCAACTTCACATTCTTCAGAATTCCTATAAGCACATTGTGCCTCTCATTTCACTTATCCTGTGCTATCTTATATTATAGTTGTTCATGTACCATGTATTTTCCCCCCTATTAGACTATGAAATCTTTTGAGGCTTGGCATTTTGTTTTTTCAATTTTTATTGCCTAACATTCTGCTTATATCTTTAATAGCCTATCTGTCCTACTAGTTAAATGTATACTAGTACTTCTGTGATTCCAAAACATTTTTGCTGCCCCCAAGTGACAAATTGCAAAATAGCAGTATTAAATAATCTTGTCATTTGTGACTAAGAAAATTTGACCAAATAAAATATAGATTCTCACATTAAATATCCATATTCACAATTAATATCCGTGAAGGAAAATGTTTGTTCAACATCATTTAAATTCTTCTAAACTCTTGTTACAATGAGTTGCTGCATTTGTTAGCATCCTAAATGTATTCCAATAGTATATTAAGTTCCCAAGAATCTTGATGACAAGCTCCTTTAATTCATAAAGTCAAGTGGAATATTGAATTTTACTGACTAATAATTTCAGTGAAACCTGAGTCTCCATTTCTGTTATGGAAAAAAGACGCCTGACCATGAGAATTGCCTTTCTGAACTACTTCAGCATGCATGTGGACTGCCCATCTACCACCCTGCATTTTCTTTCTTTATTTTGAAGAGAGAGGGAGAGGGGAAAGAGAGAGAAACATTTATTTGTTGTTCCACTTATTTATGCAGTCATTGGTTGATTCTTGTATATGCCCTAACTGGGACTTGAACCCTCAATCTTAGCTTGTCAGAACAACGCTCTAACCAACTGAACTACCCAGCCAGGGTGCCCATGTATTTTCATCAAAGAGGATATTACCTCCAAGGGGGAAGAAAATTGGTTCTTGAGGAGTAAAAAAACATCTTAGATGTTTATAATATATCAATAAATATGCAGTGTATTTGTGATATTAAACCTTTTGGGAATGAGGGTAATCAAGAAAAAAATACCTAAAAAGGCTACTTAGGAGGCCAATAATGAAAAAAGAAAAGTAGCTTTTAATACCTTTGTCATCTCTATTTCAACAACTGTCATTTATATTCTCCTCCAGCAAACCACTTCAATGATTGTTTAGGAACTTCTTTCCTTGAACTGCCCTACTTATCTGCCAAATTCTGACCAGAATTTATTTTCTTTCTAGCCCTTTAGTTCACTCACTTTCTCCTTTGACTTCATCCAGATCTTTAGGCTTCTGATAGCTCTCTCTCTTAATTTTTAACTATCACCTTCCTCATGTGTTGCTTTCTTTTCTATCAAACTTAGATCATATTGCCCTTCTCTTCTTAGTATTTTACAATCCTTACCCCATTGTCTTTCCACCGTAGGTACTCTATAAATTCCTAATCTTAGCCATTTATCCTATATCCAGGCTACTGCATATGGCTAGAGAAAAATCATGTAATAATGTGCAATAGGTCACTTCTTAGATTTCCTCCCCGATACTCCCACAGTATTTATTCTAAGACTTTACATTAAAGTCCCCATGTCACCCTTAACCTTGCCTCCTACTTACAGGAAATTCAGATAACAAATACAAGCTTTCTAATTCCTAAATTTGTATGTTTAACAATATTTGTTACTGCCACCCTATTTCCTTCAAGCTCAAATAAGAGGTATCATTTTCCTGTTCAGGGCTAGCTCCTGTACCTGTTTTTAGCCCTACCCTCTACCCCGACTTCTAGTATCTTACTCTGGTTTATTGTTTGTGTTCCCTGTGTTATCAGTCATCTTCCTCTCTGAATTTCTTCCCAAGCTGTCTGCATCTCTTCTCATTAATTATCAAATCATCAAATTTCTAAAATAGAGTCTAGTACATAGTTACTTAGTAAATGCCCAAAAGAGGGAGCATAGAATAAATTTGAATAAGTTTAAGTTTATGTATATACTAGGGGCCCGGTGCACAAAAATTTGTGCACTCGGGGTGGAAGGAGTCCCTCAGCCCGGCCTGTGCCCTCTCACAGTCTGGGACCCCTCAGTGGATGTCCTATGATGGCCCCAGTCTGCCAGGAGCCTTTTGTGTGTGTGTGTGTGTGTGTGTGTGTGTGACCACTGGGGACCTGCCCCCAGCCGCATCTGAGGCTCAGAGCAGTCCTCCTGTGTGTGTCTACCTGCTGGGGACCTGCCACTAGGCACACCATCAAGGCTTGGAGCAGGCACCCCCTCTATGTTGATCTCTCAGACTCTTGCCCTCCCCTGCATGTTTTTTGAGCTGTGGCCAGGGCTGGGTGCTGCCTGCCTCCCAAGCTTGCCTACTACCCATCTTCCTCCAGCCACCAGAAAGCAGGGAAAACCCCGCCTCGTGGTCAGGCCAGCCTTTTCCTGCTCCCTGATCCCAGGAAAGGACCTGGGAAGCCGCCAACTCTTTCCCGCTCACCCGTCCCCTGCTGCCTTCCTTTCCCACTTCCCGGTGCCGCCAAAGGGTCTGGGGAGCTGCCAAGCAGGACCCCGGCCCCTGCAGCCTTGCTTTCCCGCTCCCCGGTGCCCCACAAAGGGCCGGGGCAGCCACCAAGCAGGCTGAGAC
>PVJC01029946.1:0-21517 GCA_004026665.1 Murina feae | reverse complement strand
ATCGAAAAAGAGCAAATCAAGTTCTTTTTTCTATCTTCCTCCTTCCCTCCCTCCTTCTTCCTCCTTCCCTTCCTCCCTCCCTCCCTCCCTTCCTTCCTTCTTCCCTTCTTCCCTCCCTTCTTTCCTTCCTTCCTTCTTTCCTTCTTTCCTTCCTTCCTTCCTTCCTTCCTTCCTTCCTTCCTTCCTTCCTTCCTTCCTTTCTTCCTTCTTTCCTTCCTTCCTTCCTTCTTTCCTTTCTCCCTTCTATATGAGTTTGAATTATAAAAGGATATAAAATGGAATAGTTTATCTCTACACATAAAATACATAATCTGAACTTAGATAATCAATTAAACATACATTTCCTGTGGTCTCATTCCATAGAAAAGATTCTACTGGAGACTCTGGATAAGACAGAGGTCATATCTCAATGTCTGGTTCCAAGAAAAGCCCAGTCCTCCCTGACTCTATTCCTGTCCTTTGCAAGACTCTAGGGCTACTGAGATGAGCCAGTCTTGGAAATGTTCCCCATGATGTGTGGTCCCCACACAAGTGGACTGAAGGTCACACTGCCATCTGCAGAAAGGTTGAAGTTGGTGTAGGAGACTGCTTGGTGGGGTAAGGAAAAGTGTTGATGAGTTCCTTCCTTCCTAGGAAGGAAGGAAGGAAGAAGGAAGGAAGGAAGGAAGGAAGGAAGGAAGGAAGGAAGGAAGGAAAGAAGGAAAGAAGGAAGAAAGGAAGGAAGGAAGGAAGGAAGGAAGGAAAGAAGGAAGGAAGGAAGGAAGGGAGGGAGAGAGGGAGGGAGGGAGGAAGGGAAGTTGCAGGTATATCAGAGCAGTCACTGGTGCTGCCCCAGGCAGCTGGAAAGTTGAGAAGTCTAAGGTAGAAGTTTCAGTGACTTCTTTTCAGAGAAGTATCACGCGTACACTGGTCACTCATTGTTTTCTTAAGGGATGGGGAGAGCATGTGATTTCTTTTTGTAGAATACTCTCTCCCTCTTTGAAATAATTGATCATGCTCTTCTGCCTTATGGGTGAGTAATCAGGGATGAGATCATAATTCAGCCCCTCTGGCTGCTTTGCTGCTATGGGACGAGGCTTCACTTTCTTCCCAGGTGCTCAGAATGAACCTCCTCTCTGAGTTCCTCCTTAGGGGAACTAGTAGGAATGGCTTCCCAGCACTGTTTTGGGTACAACAAACACTTTTGGAGGGTAATAAAGTGAAAAGAGGGTAGGTTTGGACTCTAGTTTGAATTCTAAATCTGCAAATTACTAGCTCTACAATGCCATACAATTCTATTAATATCTCTTCTCCTTGGTCTCTTCATCTGCAACATGGAAACAATTCTGTAAAACATGAAATGCTGTATAATGCCTGTTCCCCAGCTTAGTGTACAAAGCAGGCCACCTGTGGTCTATCCTAAGTGATTGGAGGCCTCTGTATGTAGATGCAAGTCTAAGCTCCATCATCCACCAAGTAGCACTTTCTTCCCCTTTGACACCATCCGTTATATACACTTCTATCTCTCCAGAGACCTGTCATTAAGTAAACATCCTTGGATCCCTCACCTGAATACTCCCTATTGGCATCCCCATTCTGACTATGTCAGATATGATTTAGCCAATTTATAGTCAGGTTCAAACGAGGACCAACACACCGCTGGCTGGTCTCTGGGCTCTCTAGCCTCTAAAGGAGGGACAAGAGGGGGTTAGAAATTGCATGCTGATTCCTCCTTCCGGAGCCTTGCACGATGACATGAGGACTAGGCTGGGACACCACTCTGGGGCTTCCTTCTAGTTTTCTTTTCTGACTTAGCCTCTGCCTAGAGTTGAAATGAATAGACTGGAAATGGAAGTTATACAAAGTACCAGCGACATTCTTCAAGGCTTGCTTTGCTTAAAGAGCGTTTATATGATCAGAGAAGTGCATATTGATAAGAGGGGTTTGAACAGGATTTAGACTTGACCTTTCTGAAGAGGGAAAAGTGTTGCTTCTCTTGTATTCAAAGTGCTTCATATTTAAATTGTAAGTTAAAGATATACTCAGCCATTGGCTCACTCCATCGAGGCATCTTTCTTCGCTTGAGTTCAGTCCAGTGCCTTCTTACTCATTGGGCACCTAAGGTATGTGGGCACCATACAAAGCCCTGAGTATGAGATAAAAAAGACATTTCCACCCTTGTCTTCCCAGTATTCATTTCCTTCTCTCCTCCCTACTCAGTCAGCCCCATCACGACTGGAATGTGGATGCAGCCTTTCAGATGAGCTTCTTGCATTGGGTGATCCTGTCCACCTTCTACCCAACAAACCTAATAATCTTTTTGAAACAAAGCTCAGATCACAATGCCTCCCTATTTGAAAGCCTCCAGCAGCTTATACTACATGGAGAATAAAAATCACCCACCTGCATGTTTTGTATTCTCTTTGCTCCTGATCCACTCCAACCTCTCTTCCCCACAGGTCTTAAGCCCCAGCCTCCTTCTGGTTCCTGATGTGTATTGTGCCTTGGGGCCTCTTCACTAGCTGTTTCTTCTGCTGGGATGACCACAGACTTATCTTTTGGTTCATGGCTGCTTTCCCTGATGTCATAAAAGTTGTCTTCTCAAAGATGTCTTTCTTGCTCGTCCAGTCTTCCCTACTGTTACTCTTTCCTTACAACAGTCAGTCCTTCGTTAGGCCAGGTTCATTTTGTTGGGGTCTCCTTTGTCCTGATAGCTGCAAAATCCAAGTTCACATTCAGAGCACAGCTCTCCACCTCCAACTCTGATGCTCTCATGTCATTCCTACACCACCTGGGGTCCATCCCCCACGAACATGCTCTTCTTCTACTTGCCTGTAGCTTTGTCCTTGAGCATGGTGTGGAGCTACCCCTGAGTTCCTTGTCTTTTAGTCTGGCTCAAAATACAAAGCCCTGACAAAAATGTGAAATCCCCCCTGGCCAGTGTGGCTCAGTTGGTTGGGCATCATCCTGTGCACCAACAGGTTGTCCTTTCAATTCCCAGTCAGGGCACAAACCTGGATTGTGTGCTTGATCCCTGGCAGGAGGCTTGTAGGAAACAGCTGATTGATGTTTACCTCTTTTCCATGTTTCTCTCTACCTTCTTCTATTTCTAAAAATCAATTTAAAAATCTTTTTTTTAAGATTAATAGATTCAACTCATCAATGGCCAGATGATGGATCTTAAAAACAAACAAACAAACAAAAAAAACCAAATCCTTCAAAACCTTAAGAAGTTAGTAAGTTTATTCTTTGGCCTCTCAAAGGACTTGGTGAGACTAAGTTGACACTCACTTTTTTCTTCTCTGATGGAGTCCAATAATAATCTTCACATAGTGAGTTCACTCGGTGTGTGGGTATGTGTATGTGTGTGTGCATGTGTCTGTCTGTCTGTCCCTGAGAGATTGGGGATACTAATAGACAATGGCCAAACCATACATGATAACAGATCTCTGACCCAACCTCTCCAGCCACCAGCCCAGTAAGCCAAACCACAATCTCTGAAGCCATTGGCCCAGAACTTGGTTAGAACAATTGGCTAAAATGTAGTTGATGACTGTCAGTTTCTCCATCCCCCCATCCCCCCACTTCCAGCTCAGAACCAGCCAGAGAAAGCCAATGTGCTCGCCAAACCAACCATGGAAAATCCTGCTCCTGGGCAGCCACCGCCTGCAGCATCCCCAGGCCCACAGCCTCCAGTCAGGGCACACCTGGAGCCTGGAGTTTCTATCAAACTTCCCTACCTCCTGCCTGCCTCTGAGTTGGAGAGATACAAGGTACAGTAGCTGACTCCCAGACAGCAAGACCTACATCAGTAGTCTCTGTTCGTTCTCATCTAGGCTGTCTTTGTTAATTTCCACATTCCCAAGGCCCTACACAACAAATATTATGATTCTCATTTTACTCAGGAGGACACTGAAGCTGGGAAAAGTTATGCAGTTTGGCTGGGTTCTCAGAGCCCAATCAACGAAGTCAACATTTGTGTTCATATCTCTCTGGTCCCAAGACTATTGCTCTTCTTATTCTGTGCTGACCTACTGAGTGCTTGCGGGAGACGGGGCCTGTGTCTCACTCATCTTTGCCTCTGTTGCCCAAGGGCTGACATACAGTGAGTGCTTAGCCCAGGAAATAAGTCTATGGCTTCTAATAGGTCTGCACTCAGAAAGCAGACAATGTAAGTAAGTTTTGGTGCACATTTGTGTTCTCAGAATAAATGTGGACTGTTATTTATTGCAATGAGTACCAAGATTCATTTTTTAATACACTGTTTAACATAATAATTCCTGGAAACGGTTTTCCTGTGGAGAAATAATGAAAAGTAAGTGAAAAGAGCTGCAAATGTCGCTTCTGAGCAAAAGATTAAAGTACTCCTCTCCTTGGGTTTGCTCCACGTGTTTGAATAGCATGATTCCTTGGTTGCTCATGTTATAAATTACAAACCCAGCCATCACGGCCCTCCAGAGTTGGTTCCCCAGGCTGAGTGCTGGCGGCATGTGCAGGCCACACGGTCAGGGTGAGGCCTTCTTGGGAGAAATCCATTCCGAAGCATCCATCTGCCAGGACCTAAAGCCCCTGATTTATTAATGAACTATTTATAAAAATAGCTTTGTGATCATTTTCTTTTTCCTGTGCTTTTATTTTTCTTTCTGTGGAAGTTTGCTAGTTTGGGGAGAATTTTGGACATGGAAGAAACTTCCGTCATGGAAAACATACACATCGGCCACAGTTGTTTCACAAGCTTGTGTGGGTGGATGAGGCAGTAATGCCACAGGATATTTGCAAGACGCGGACTTTCTTATGGCAGCTAAGACTGGGAATTGGAGTCGTCTGTTGTCCACTGTATGCACACTGATTCCAGCAAGACAGCTTGTGTTGCTTTATTTTTATTTTTAATACATTTATTGGGGTGATTTGGTTAATGCGATTCCATATGTTTCAAGTGGACAATTCTGTAACACGTCATCTACATATTGCGTTGTGTGCCCAATGGCCGAAGTCAAACCTTCTTCCAGCACCACACAGTTGACCCCTTTTACCCTTTATTAAACTCTCCTATCCCCCTTCCCTCTGGCTACCACCACACTGGTGTCTTTTTGTTTGTTCATTTGCTGCTTTCAGTTTTATGTCACATGTATGAGTGAATCTATGTGGTTTTAACTTTTTATATCTGACTTATTTCACTTCTCATGATATTCTCAAGTCTATCCGTGTTGTCACAAATGGCAGTATTTCATCTTTTCTTATGGCCCACAATTATTCTACTGTATCTATGTACCACATCTTCTTTATGTGACCCTCTATTAATGTGTCTATTTGTGGAAGCCTCAATTGTTTCGCCTATAACGTACATAAAAGTGATGTCTTCCCTGTTTGGAAGACCAAGTGAGAGAGTGACAGCTGGGAAAGTCCCTCCTGGATTCAGAAAGGCCCTGCAGAAATCATCAGTATTACAAGGCAAGCTACCCTTGCAAGTTGGATGATGTGAACAATTGTTTGTTTTCTGCAGAATAGCCTACCAAAATGAAATCTATCAGAGAGTGCCAAAACCTGCCATTAGCTGTTATAAAAAATACTAGGGGCCCAGTGCACAAAAACTTGTGCACTCAGGGGGAGAAAGGGGTCCCTTGGCCCGGCCTGTGCCCTCTTGCAGTCTGGGACCCCTTGGGGGATGTCCATCTGCTGGCGTGCCTGGCAAGCCTGGGTGAGGGGCTGATGGCTGTTTGCAGGCTGGCCAAGCCCCTCAGTGGGGATCCTCACCCCATGGGTACCTGGCCAGCCTGGGTGAGGGGCTGAGGGCCATTTTCAGGCTGCCCAGAGTCTTTTCAGGGTTTGGGTCCCTACTGGGGTGCCTGACCAGCCTGGGTGAGGTGCTAGGAGCCGTTTTCAGGCTGCTCACAGCTCCCATTGACCCAACATCCCAGTGAGGCTGGCTGGAATCAGGTTTCTGGGGTTTATTTATCTTCTATAATTGAAACTTTGTTGCCTTAAGCAGAGGCCTAGGCAGGCAACAAAGCCTCCTGTTTGCTTCAGCTCAGTGGCTTCTACAATTGAAACATTGTTGCCTTGAGCAGAGACTCAGCTGGCCTAGGCAGGCAGTTTCCTCCATTGCTGGTGCAATGGAAGCCTCCTGTTTGCTCTAGCTCTGTGTCTGCTGGCCATCATCTTGGCTAGGTTAATTTGCATACAGCCACTCTGATTGGCTGGTGGTCGTGGTGTGGCTGGTGGACATGGCTTAGGTGTAATGGAGTAAGGGTCAATTTGCATATTACTCTTTTATTAGATTAGATAGACTCCATAAAGAGCTTCCCAGACAAGAAAAATCTTGAGGAGTTCATCACCCCCAAACCAGTATTATAGGAAATGTTAAAGAAAAATAAAGGTAAAAAATAGAAACACTAAAATGGCAATAAATACGTATCTAGCAACAATTGAGTGTAGAAATAAAAGTAAACAAACAAATCGAACAGAAACACTGTGATGGCCAAACATTGTGATGGTTGCCAGATGGAAGAGGGGTGGGAGGTGAGTGAACAAGGTGAAGTGATTTAGAAGTACAAATTAGTAGTTTTAGTATAACAATGGGGATGTAAAGTACAGCATAGGAAATAGTCAAAAATATTTATAACTATGCATGGTGTCAGATGGGGATGAGAATTTAGGGATGATCACTTAGTAAATTTCATCATTTCTAATCACCGGAGTGTACAACTGAAACTAATATAACATTGTATGCCAACTGTAACGGAAAATTTTTAAAAATGATTTAAGAATACTTATATAGAAAAAAATATATATGTAGAGAGAATCCAGAATGTAAAGTCTTAAAAGATCATAAGATCTTTTCGTTCACCCCTCTCTTTTGAAGCCCTCAGAGGATTTGCCCAGTGTCAACAGTCCTGGTCAGATAGGTCTTGCTCAAGGTCAAAAGGTCATTGTTTCCAGGGAAAGACTAAGTGGGAACGCATTAAGGGGATGGGCATGTATGAAGAGAGTTTGAGTTTTATTGAGAGTGTTTTACTCTTTGTTTGTTTTCTCCTGGGGCAGAACATCAAGTTTCATTAAACTACCACTAATAAAAACCTGAAAAAGAAGATGGTGGCTGCAGGCCACGAGGCTAGTGGGTGAGGAGGTGACCGATAGGACCAGACACAGTGTCCATGTCTGATGTCAGTGTTTTGTAGCTGAAATAGTCTTTCAGCAGGAGACTGGCTAATTGTCAGTGTCGGGATTTTTATAGTGTGTATTGCATAGAGCATTGTCATGTTTGTCTTCTGCACCGATTTCCAGTGAACCTTGTTTAGAAAACACTGGCATATCTCAGTTGCATAGAGGAACCGAAGCAAGGTAGTCTGTCTCCCCTCCTGGGTGGAGTCTTCTCCCCTACAGAGCTGCTGTGGAGGTGGAGCAGAAATCAGTGGCACAGGAATGTGACTCCCGGGGACCCACTGGTCCATTGCCTTTTGCAATGTACAATCTTCTTCCAGTACTTTTTTTTCTTTTTTCTGCTCAGACTAAGGAGTCCTGTGCTTTGTTTGAACAAGGGGTGGAGGGGAGGGTTGAACTCACCGCTCTCAGTTAGCATTGGAAGGGCCATTTCGGAGCGCCCCAGCACACACAATAACCTGTCCTTTGAGTGGCCGATGGGGCTCCCTGATAAGGGCCACCTGATACATCTTAATGGATACACGCCTCTTCTGGGGGGCGCACACATTCCTCGGATGTCTGGCTCCAACCTGACAGCCTTTTGAACTTCTTACATTCTGAAAGCTCATTACTTGACTTAATAATTTGGGGGAGATTTGAAGGCTATTCTTGCCAAAGTTTCTCAGACATGTCTGAAGGGGAAGATGTGGTTGGGAAGAAAGGATTTTTTAAAAGAAAGGATTTTTAAAAATTATCTCTGTAAATAATCAACATGCTCAGGTGTCTCTTTGACCTCGTGGCCACCCTCTCCCAGTCCCCCATCGAGCATTCTCGCTTCAAAAGAAGGGTTCCAGCTAGCTGTCTCCTGGGTGCCATCCCCCCGTGACTTATAAAATACGTACTCCAAAGCCTTCCTCTTGGCCCCACAAAGCTGTGATTCCCATTGACCTTATGGACTAGTTGTTATTCCCACTGAAGCACGTCTGCCCCAAACTTGAACTTTCTGCTGTACTTGGCCATGATACCCACCCCACCTGTGTAGGGCTACCCTCATCTTGTCTCATGTTTTTCTTACTCTTTCTTTCTCTCATGGAAGATTTCTCCAGAAGCAGATCCTAACACGAAGTCCAGGCTTCAGGATATTTACTAGGAACCACGGCCTGTGAGGGGACAGGGTGGAAAAGAAGGTGACTGTTGACACAGGTAGGACAAGGCCTCAGGTAACCCCAGGGAGGGTCAGAGGAGGAATGGGCAGGTGTTTGCTCTCCCCTGGCTCAGCCACAAAGCTCCCTGTCCCTGGGAAGGATGTGATCTCAGGCAGCACAGCGCTTGGCAATGTGGGAGGTGCCGAGGGAGCTGATGGCTGCACGCTGTTTGTAGACCACACTCCCTGCAGTTGGGTGGCAAGTTGGACTTAAAGGGGAATATGAATGAGGCAGCCTTGTGACCACCACAGTGTTCTTCACATGTCTCTTCGCACCAGGTGGTCATGCATCCCCTTGAGAATGATGAATGTCATTCTCTCCAGAAGGAAAATACACATGTGCCCACTGACAAACACGATGTCAACAATTTGGAAGCATTCACAAATGTTCCAAAACCACCTGAGTGATCTTACCATGGGCAAACCTAATGACAGTAAACCCGCCATTGAATTAGATTCTTCTCACTGTAATTCCATTCACATCCAAGTGTAGTCCCATGAGAACTCAAAAGCAAGATGTTCTGGGTCCTTTGTCCTGTATAATTTCATGGAGTCCTCACCACCCACTTCCGAGTGGGTGCCAGTCATCCTATTTACATAGGAGGAAACCGAGGCCCTGAGAGGAAGTGTGGATTGCCCGAGGGCATGCTGTTACTGAGTGGTTGAGTTGGATGTAACAAGTTCTCTTGGTTTCTCTCCCACTTTGTCTCCCGAAATCAAAGAGGTTCTCAACTGTCAGGGAGCTTGTAAATTAAAAGGGGCGTGACAGACAAGAAACATACACAAATAAACCCCGTGCGAGGCCAGAGAGATAACTGCTATTAACACAGGCAGGAACAACATTTGTATGAGCAGGAACATCCCACTAGGTTCATTAAACATGCGATAATTTTCCCCATCAGAGTTCATGTGCAAATTGTCAACAAAGATAATTAAATGGTCTCTTTGCTTCATCACTGTCCACATTCCCATAGCAGACACTTCTAGACTTGGGCTGGTTGCTTTAAGATACTTACTGGGCATTCATCCTGCCCATGTGACATCCATAGTTGTCTTTATATAAGAATGGATTATACATTTTACAGACACGTGCCTCGATATCCTCTAAGCACTTACATATTTGGGGGGGGGGGCGGTTCTGATGATCATACTGCACCAACATGTCATAGAAAACCAGGTGATTGTGACCCAGAGGACTCTACTATGTGGTCATTTCTCGCTACCCTGGTGCTGGCTCATTTCAAGGGGCTTGATTATGAATGTATGTTCTGTAGGTGGCACACAGAGTGCTTAGGAGCAATCCTGGCCTGGGAAACACATACTTTGATTAGCTGTTGGCTGGGGCTGTTGTTATAAAGTTGAGGAGGTGTGAAGCCATCAATCACTTGACACTGAGGGGTGGGACTTTTCCCTGACATCCTGTCCTGTCATTGAAAAGGTGTGGGGCCCACCCTCCTCTTCTTTACCTCTGAAATAGGAATAAGATTTTGAGTAGAGTTTCTGGAAGGTTTGGGAATAATAACATGGGAAGTGGGTACAAAGTCACCTGCCCAATCTGTGTGGGCCCCCTTCTCTTTGACTTCCTGTAAAGATGGAATGGCAGTGATGAGCATTTTGGTCAGGGGAGCTCAGAGATAAGGACTGGGTCACTGATCCAGCCAGTCCTCGTCATACCTGGGATGAGCAGGGGTGGAGAGGGGAGCAGACCCCTGAAGAGAGAAAAGGCAAGATCTCAAAAACCGTGACAGGTGAAATCAGGTTCGAGATGCTGACTGGGCTGCTGTCACCGACAACAGGGAAGGACCCTCCAGAATTGCTTTCCCACAATTTTCTATGGTCTTTTCACCCAGGTGAGCTCAGAGGAAAGACCAGACTTGGGCTTGCCATGGGCCTGAGAGACGTGGACAGGAGCCGGCTCCTGGCGCCTGGCGGCCTTTCTGCTCCAGAAGGCACTCAAAGCCAACAGGCAGCGGATTAGGAGGATTTAAAGTACAAAAAATAAAGCAAACTGTATGGTTTTGGGGACAATTAGTCTCCAAGACCACGAGTGAAGTTGGTGTCACTGAGTAAGGGATGTGTCCTGGGAACACTAAAGAAGAAGAAAGATCCTGGGTGCTTCTCCCTGGAGCTCAGCAGGACATCAGGCAGGTCAGTGAGCCCAAGAGTGGCGCCCAGGGCCATGCTGGCCTGGAGCTGCACTTCCTCGCTTTCTCTGTGACTCACTCCCACAGCCTCAAGTCCATAATCCTCTTCCTGGGGAGCTCTGCCTCCACTGGAGGAATCCAGCAGTTCTCTGCGATAACGTGTGGGTGACTTCACTAAAGTGCGCTTAGCATCCCCGGGGTGCTGGAGAGGACAGAGCAAACCTGGGCACAAAGGTGAACACTTGGGGTTACTTTAGAAAGAGGTGCCCTTCTGGGGATGAATAAAAGCTCCCGAAAAGTGTTGGGAAACCACTGGAACATAAAAGACACCACCATGGGACATACACCCAGCACCTCTGGGTAAGGAGCATTTACACTCACTGACTCATTCAACAAACTAACCCTACAAGCAGGATGTGTTAATTAGCCCGACTGCATGAAGGAGGGGAATGAGGTGTAGAGAAGTGACATGCCTTATCCAGAATCTCCCAGCATTTTAATGATAGAGAAAGGAGTTGCTTATAGTCACAGAGGGCGAAAGCCATCTTGGGGGAGGGGCTGGATGCACCCCATCTTCCCGTGAGTCACTGCCCTGTGGCCATCTGAGGAATGGGTGCTGGCAGCCAGGGTTTACTCAGTGGTCCTGCTCTCTGGCCCATGTTGTATGAACCAGGTGTGCACATCTGAGTGAATCTTGCAGGCATGCAGGTAAAGGCCAAGGATGAGAAGGAATGAATGGTAAGCTTACCATTCTCCTACAGTTGCCCTTAAATTTGAACTTAAGTCTTTAAACAAAGTATAAAGCAAATCAATACTTCCATTCCCCTCTTAAACAAGATGAGGACTTTACAATATTTTAATTCACTGTGAATCCCACTCATTCCCCTAAATTTCCAGCTATTACCCAATATTCTGATTCTAACTCATTTTTATGCACAAAAAGGAACCATAACAGCAACATGATTATTTCATATGAAGTCAGTTCTGATTTAGCATTTCCAACATGGATTGCCAGCGTGTTTAGTAATCATTATTTCCTGCTTCCTGCTCCTTTCCGACTTCAATTTCTTGCTAGAGTATCTCCTCTTCTGCCTCTTTCCATAAGGATCTGTGGCTGGAATCTTCTTCATCTTTAAATGCCTGGAAATAGATCTAAAATCTCTAAAAGCAGATTTTGAATCTGACAATGAATAGGTAAATTACTAGTAAAAGAGGTCCCTTTAAACAGTGGCTAAAACTAATCCGGGTTTCATCTTTCTCATTTAATAATAGAGCTAAGCAGACCTTAGTTCCTATGACAGCTCTCACGTTACACTTGGGGACCCGCCTCCTGCTATGTGTCTATTCCAATGGCCCCTGAACCACTTTATACTCACAGCCTGGTGCTGGGAGTCTGGCCTTCTCTTAAGCCCCAGGCAGAATCAATGGAAAGGTTGCAAGCAAAATCACACATGGACTAAGACCCATCCAATCTAAGGATGGCTATTGCATTCACTTCTAGATGTGCTTCAGCCAGGGGCACTTCGAGAATTGCTTTCCCACAATTATCTATGGTCTTTCCACCCCATCTTTTAATAGACAAGTTTGAGCTTCTATATTTTAAACATGTTGTCTAAATTTTCTTGCTCTTAATCCTTCTGAAAGACATACTTTTAGAGTTCCTCTAGCTCCTAGTTTACTAATTATCTTGTTTTCTGCATCAAGACTACTGTTACTGAAATTAAAAATATTTTTAAATGATTATATGTTTGATATTCAAGCTTTCTAATTGGTTATTTTTCCTATGGTTTTCTTTTGTTATTTCTTGCAGTATAATGGTGTTTCTTTATATCCTTGCATGTATTAAATATTCTTATTATAAGTATCTTTCAGACTTCCCAACTTGAATGATTCCATAGGTCTAAGTAATTTCATTTTCTAATCCATAAGCTATCACTTGTGATTGTGTATGTTTTTAAATTTTTTACTTTCCAGCTCATTTTCCATGCGCTTCATCTTCAGTGGACATTCTCTCCCCTGCCTGGTCTGAGGGGCTGCAGGTGTCCTTTGGGGACATTTTGGGTTTGCCTCTGCCCAGGCCTTGCAGAATTCACTGGCTATGAATTAATTTGTGGGGCCTGGAGTTGAGTTTCTGTATTCCACGTGTTGGTTGATTTGAATTCTGCACCAACCACTATACATCTTGGAAAGTGTTCTTTCTCATCAGTTACTGTGTTCACCATGGCTTAGAGTAGGAAGTGAGCTTCTGGCCGGTGGGTAGAGATGTTCTAGTCCAAGTCCACAGATGGGACAATTCTCTGCTTCATGCTTTTTGGTTTCTTCTGGGTGCTCACTGGCATGTGCTCCTAGTATGTGCCAGACGCTGTTCCCACATTTTCCCCATTGTTTCTCATAAATTCAGAACCAAGGATAAGAAAAGGTATAGCATCCACACATCGTTTGATTTTGATTTTATTGACTCTTCTATTAAAATATTTGTGACACACTTTTTTTTGACAACTTGGTTTGGGTCTACAGGGAAGTGGAAGTATTGACAACTGTTTTGCAAATCTCACGCCCTCTAATCTGAGGACATAGAAAAGAGTTACCTCACCGGTGGGTGATGCTGGGTGTGAGGGTAACAGAACAGACAGAGTGCAGGCACAGGACAGTTGGAGGGACCTGGTTGAAATCAGACCCCATCAGCCCCCCATGGGTGAATCTGGAAAAGTTACCTGACTGGTATGGAGCATCCTCTTCATCGTCTCAGTACCTCCCTGCTCCAGCGCCATGTATGTGCTCCTGAAACACCTTGCTTTCTGTAAAAGCACACACTAAAAATAGCAGGGCTCATGGCAGAAATAGCACGAAGAGCTAACAACTCAGAAGATATGTAACATTATAATCACACCCCTAAAAATACACGAGCAGATGTGTCGGTGCCCTTACCAAAGGAATGTGAAATTCCAGTAGCTTAACTAGAGTATATATATATATATATATATATATATATATATATATATATATATATTAGAGGCCCAGTGCATGAAATTTGTCCACTGGGGTGGGGGAGGGGTCCCTCAGCCCCGCCTGTGCAGGTCGGGCCTAAGCCAGCAGTTGGACATCCCTCTTGCAATCTGGGATTTCTCACTCCTTACCTCCTGCCTGCTTGCTGCTCTTTAGCACTGCTGTAGAGGTGGGAGAGGCTCCTGCCACTGCTGCTGCACTCACCAGCTGCGAGCCCAGCTTCTGGCTGAGCAGCAGTCTCCTCCCACACATACCCCTGCCCCATGGGAGTGCACTGACCACCAGGAGGCAGCTCCTGCATTAAGCATCTTCCCTCTGGTGGTCAGTGTGCTTCATAGCGACCAGTTGTTCTGGTTGTTCCGTCTTAATGGTTGCTTAGGCTTTTATTACACAGATATAAGACATCAGGCGGTTGTCTCCCACATGCCCCAACAGAGCATGGAACCTGGGCATGTGTCCTCGCCAGGAACGGAATCAGACATATGGATTTCCAGTGCACTGGCTGATGTCCCACTGGCCAGGACCATAACTGAGGTTCTTCACCTATAATTTAAGGTCAAAGATCCCAATGGAACAGGGGTCAGGGAAGATTAAGGGCAGAATGCATGGAAAATGGGGCGGAGGGGTGGTGCGGGGAGAGGCCACGAAATAAGCAATTCCAAGGAAGACTGAGTGGTGAAACCAAGGTGAGACAAGGAACACGGGAGAAGTTATCTCTGGTGTGGACTGTAGTCTCTCCAGCCTGCGGGATTCCCTGGGCAGCGCACTTCGAGGTTATAGCTCCTGTTCCCAGGTGGCGAGAAATGCGATACACAAGGAGGTCACACTCTCAAGAACCACCCCCTTGTCTGCATGATGCAGACACTATTCCCTAAAGTCTATTGAAAGTGAGTGGCTCCCGGCTTCAGGGATAGACTTACAGCCAAACAGACTGTCCTGTGTCCTCAGTAGGCTGTTTGGATGTCTGACACTTAGTAGGGCCTTTATAAACACTGCCTCTCATGGCTGCTGGATCATGATCGGATTTAGGACAGTTAATTGTGAGATAATGAGCCCTCTGACTTCTAATTCAATTGTTGCCCAGGCATACTGCTCCTCTTTTTTTTTTTTTAAGACTATTAATGTGTGCAGAGCGCAAGGAGAACGCCCCATCTCCCACGTCCAACCTCAGGAAGCCACCAGGGGAGCTGCTGTTCTCAGAGAGGGTTGTCTGGAGACAGGGAAGCCGAGAAGGAGCCTGGAAGGAGATGAAAACACCCCCTTTTCAACGTGGATCTCACTCAAATAACATTTTTTGGAAAAGGAAATGCAGGTTCCGTTGATTGGTTCTGCGGTATTTGTCAGGGTTGTAAATAGAGCCTCTGTTATATGTGACCAGGAGGGAAATGCAACATAAACACAACATGAAGCCAATTAAAGACTCTCTTCTGTCTGGATGAACCTTGTGAGGTCTGGTGCGTAAGTGCCAAAAAACTACCAAAATAATCACCCTGAGCACTGAGGGCGGACGCTGGGCCCCCACGCCTCATGGATCCTCCAGCGGCAATGAAGGCAGAGGTGGGGGGTTCGAGATCCCAGCACAGGAGGAGCAGTTAAAGGCACAGGCCTTGTTTCCTCCCAGAAAGTGAACCCAGGGCTCACGTGTTATGTTCCAATATCGGACTTGCTTTCTCAGTCCCTGAAGCTTACAGGGGAGCAGCATAGGAGAGATACAGGAAATCAGCGTCATTTGGACAAAGAACAGCCCTCTAAGCGTGGAATCTGCCCAAGCCTGGAAGGACTCCTTTCCAGAAGAGAGTTTGTGCTCTCTCGAGAGGCACTGAACCCTTTGTACACCATACGCATCTACAGACGCAATTAAATTCAAAATATCGTGGCATGTGGGGATGGTTTCCATTTTGGACGTGTGGCAGTTCACTGGTTAGCCAGAAAGGGCACGGCCACTCCCAGCAGGTGGCCCTGTGACCCACTAGGACACACATGTGGAAGCCGTGCTAGGCAAAGTCTTCCAAGCAGCAGCAGCGCCCAGGGCATGCACTGTGATGTGTGATCTTTAGGACAGTCTTGCAGTCCAGGGTTATATTTGTCGGCTGAGGCCGCCAAGACAAAGGGCCACAGGCCGGAGACTTCTGAACCAGAAGTGCCCATGTCACAGAGATCAGTGTCGGCAGGTTGGTTCCTCCTGGGGTCTCTCTCCTGGGCTTGCAGACGGTCGTCTTTCCCCCATGTCCTCACGTGGTTTCCCTTCTGTGCCTGTCTGTGTCCTCATTGCCTCTTGCCTCTCCTTATACACAGTCATCCTGTCGTATAGCCCATCCTAATGGTTTCATTTCACCAGAATTTCTTCTTGAAAGGACCTCCCTCCAAATGCAATGGCTTTCAGAGGTCTGGGGCGGAGTGGGGGGTGAGGTTTTAACATGAATTGGGGGGCACACAATTCAGCCCATACCAAGTGTCATTACCCCCATTAAGCCAATGGGGAAACAGAGGCACGGAGCCCTAGAGACCCGCGATGTCACACGGGGAGCCAGTGCAGGGCTGGGACATGAACCTGACCTGCCTGAGGTAGAACTCACGGCCCACCCACCCAGCTCGATGGCTCCATTGGACCAAGGCATGTGGGGTGGCCATGCAGAATAATCCCACAGGAGGCCCGAGGAAGGAAATGCGGGTCCCCCCAGAGAGCAGGAGCCAGCAGGCAGCTGGCTGTGTGAGGCAGGAGCAGGCCTGGTCCCAGAGCAGGTGCTTCCCTGAACTCTTCTCACCCTTTCAGACCAGTGCGCCGTGCACGCTGTCGGGGTTCCTTCTCGGCCCTCGTGGAGACAGCGCTAAATGACAACAGTGCCTCTGTGTCCTCCGAGAGGCGGCCCCTTCCTGGCTGCCGAGATGAGGCGAATGGTGAAGGGACTGAGGTGGGAGCCCATTTCCCCTCCATCCTGAGCTCCTACCCTAGACGGACAATGGGAGGTCGGCCCGTGCTAATTGTCCCAGGAGAAGAAACAGGATCGTGCACGGGTGACAGTCACACTTGACACAGGGAACACAGTACACTCCCAGGGGCTCTGCAGGCTGGTCTGTGGTCCTCGATGCATTAGGAGCATGCTGAGTCCAAGAGGGTGATGCTGGGCGTGAATTTGCCAGGGACCTGAGGTACTTTGCTGCAAGACGAGAAACACACACAGCCTGTGGGAAACGGCTTCCTTCCTGGCCAGGTCTGCCTCTCCGTTTAAATCATGTTTAATAACCTCCTAGCAGGGGTCTATTTTAAGTGTGAGAACTATAACCCTTATGTTACTCTCAAGTATAGACCATTTGACAACAAAATGCTTCAGAAACTTGAACCCTCTCTCCACCATAATGGCGGCTAAGTGAGGAACGATGCTCATAGGGCAAGCGGATGGCACTACTGTCTGTGGAGAGATAGGGTAATGCTGTTCCCCTGTGAACCAAGTCCAGCCCACTGTTTTTGTAAATAAAGTTTTATTGGAACATGGTTACGTCCAGTTAGTGACAGACTGTCTACACTGCTTGCGGATTACAACAGCAAGGCTGAACAAGCGAGGCTCACAAGCCTGAGCTATTTTCCAGGTGCCGTGCAGGGAAGGTCTGCTGAGCCCTGTGCTCCAGGCTCAGTCCCCAGCTGCTCCTCCACTGCAAGCAGCTTTCCCTGGAGACTAGAGGGGACTCTCTTGAGTCTGGTTCCGGTTCTGGACAGCTTAGTCCATGAGAAACAGAGCCCTTGGCTGCCACGTTAGTTCCTGTTGGTCTATTTTACTCTGATGTCAATCAGTTTCTAGCTCAGAGAGTCCAGGAGAACCACCAGCAAAAGCAGCAGCTCATACCCAATGAGCTTACCCATGCACTGGGTGTGGATGGAAGTCCAAGCCCAGTTTCTCTCAGACCCACGTCTCACTCCAGCTCCATCTCTCCTGTAGACTGTCCCCATCTGTCCCCTGTAGACTCCTTTCTCCAGGCTCCTCCCGGTCAGCTAGTTTCTGCCTGGGGGTGGCTGGTGAGGCCCAAGCAAGAGATCTGAGGGCAGAGCCAGGCTATTACTCCTCAGTGCACTCTCTCTCTCTCTCTCTCTCTCTCTCTCTCTCTCTCTCTTTCTTTGCCATGGTATATCTCTGCCAGGAATCTCATTCTCTCCAGGAGATGAAGTATTTGCCAGTTTTATGTGCAGGTCTCTGCCTCTGGCCTTCTTGCTAAGATGACCTTAAATGAGTGGAGATCAATGCGATGATGGGGGGGAGGGAGTGGTTTTGCCCCAGGGGGCATTTGGTAATGTCTGCAAACACTTTGATTGTGCTAATTGGGTGGGAAAGGGGTACTGGAATCCAGAGCTGAAGGCCAAGGATGCCACTAAACATCCCATAATGCACAGGGCAGCCCCAGAGTGGGGACCCCACACGTTTGGCCCCCAAAGTCAGTAGTAGCTGGGGTTGAGAAATCTTCAAATTAAGTGTGTTTACTCGACAACACATGGCAATTGGGGCCCAGCAAGATGGCAGGCACGTAAGTGCCCCATGGAAGATGCATTTCCTCAGGAGTGGCCATTGCTGCCAGACCCTCCTCTTGCTCAGACACATGTAAACTATGCGAATGCCCTCTTTCTCAGTAACTTCGTGTGGCAACCACATTTCACTGCAGGTTCAGTACCAGTTTACCTAAGAAAATGTATTCCAGATACTTCAAAAGAAGCTGAATAAGAAACACCATGTGTACCCTTTTTTATTTTGAAAGGCAGAATAATACAGTGTGTTAAAAAGAGATATAATACTTTCGACTTCTCTTTTTTTGGTCAAATCATGTTTGATTTGGTTAATCTCTGTTGAACAGGAGTTTAACACTAGGTCTTTTAAGTGAGATCATTCCTATATTAATGAGATCCAGACTGATTCAAGTAAAAAAAAAATGATTAAAAATCAAAAATGTCCCCTTGCTGTTATTCAAATGAATGGAAGGAAAGAGGTGGTATTTTTGAAGCTCACTTGTCCTCCCTCCCCCTCCCCCTTTTTCCCAGTCTAATTGCCTTGGATCTGGTTCATCTTGAGGAGGTTATGTTTTCTTATTGTAACAGCCTTTCCCCGGCAAAACCATTCCCCTTGCTAATGAGCTCCATCCTCCTATGATAGGGAGAGAGTTTTAAAAACACCCACTGTTCTCTTGCGTTCATTTGAATAGCACCAAAGGGATACCTTTTCCCATCATTTCTATCAGAGAGATGGGGGCTGGATCTCATTAATAAAGAGATGATTTTACTCCAAAGGGCCCTCGGCATTGAGCCCTAACCTAGATTAGAACTTTGTCAAACTAGAAGCGCCTGCCATTGAAGCCACCCTCAGAGCTGCCCCCGCTCCTGGTGTCACTGTAGTCCAGAGGAAAGGGAGGTCAGAGAGGGGCTGGCTGTGTCCTTGATTCCCAGGCCCGCTGATCTACACTGAGGCTTTCTGCCTGAAAGCCTTCTCACCTTCAAACATCCCTGCATGTCACAGTGGTCGTACCAGACCTGCCCCTTGAAAAACAAGTCAGAGTGAACCCCGGAGTCAAGGACCCCACCTTTGTCCAGCTCTGGCCTCATGCCACTCACTCCTCTTTTGTCCCAATGCCTTGCACTCATCTTCCTGGGTCTCAATTTCTTTACTATTTTTTAAAATTTTTAAAAAATTGATTTCAGAGAGGAAGGGAGAGGGAGAACGAGATAGAAGCATCAATGATGAGAGACAATCATTGATCAGCTGCCTCCTGCACGCCCCTTTCTGGGGATTGAGCCCATAACCCAGGCATGTGCCCTCAACTGGAATCAAACCTGGGACCATTCAGTCTGCAGGCCAATGCTCTATCCACTGACCTAAACTGGCTAGGGCTTGGGTCTCCATTTCTATTTCTTGACATTCCCACTCGTTTTCAGATTACCTTCTCTGGCCTGCTGACCCCTGCCCCTATTTATTCATCCACAGGTTAGACACACGGCCCAAGGCACACATGGATCAAAGAACCTTCCCGCCTTAGATTCATCCCACAGACCCTCAGCTTACTTTCTCTGCCCACTCAATCACCCACATCTTTCAGATGCTTTAACAATCTGCGCAGGGGGAGTGGACTACTGGTTAGATATGGGGGGCTCTGGGTGCTCCTTTGGATCCAAGCCTTGTCTCTCATGACCTTGAGTAAGTGCTTTATTTTGGGAGACAATTCTCCATGCTTTCCTTGTATTTCTGTGCATCTTATGCAAGAGGCACTGACTACTCTTTGTTCTGGATTTGCCAACTATCTTGGAAGATAGCGATTGCATCTCCCTCAAGAGGAAGGGCTGGCAGGTGTATTGCTCATTACAAGAGATTCAGGTTCCCTGAGCTCCTCTCTTGTAACACAGCTCACATATCTTCAGGTGTCATTGGTCCTTCCTGGTCCTTTTGTGTTACCTTCTGGGGAATTGAGACTCAGGGAGCAGTTCAAGAAACCCTGACATGCTGGTGATTACAACTGTGATTCAAGACTGTCCTTTATCTCTGACCTAGGAATCGCATGTCTTCTACCAGCATCCATGGACCTGAGATAAGCTAACTCAGTAGCTTGCAGGTAATATAAAATCTCAGATCCTTCATGATGCTTGACATCTTACTTGACCCGAGCCTCAGTTTCCTCAGGCATAAAAAGAAGAAATAATAAGAGTTCCTTCCTCATAAGGTAGCCTTGAAGATTAAGTGTGTTAATCAATGTTAGTACTGAGAAATACTAACCAGAAAATAATAAACCTTCAATTGATACGAATGAATTTTCAGTATGCCCACACTATCTATCACATCAGTCTCATTGCAGCAGAGTAAATAATTGGAGGGCTTGAAAGACCAGTGTGGTCAGGGGCACCACCCACCCCAGAAAAATAATAGAGTTCTGTTGTCAACTACAATGGCCATTAGAGACAGAAATAATTCACAGCTGGACCACCAATCAGGAAAGGACTGGTGGTTCTCCCTTTCTCATTTGAGTTGCCATCTGTAACTTCAGTGGGGCATGTCTTACTTTATCATAGTCCCTTGAATAAGGTTGGACATATGAACATAGATGTCATTAAGAATTTATTACTTTAAATCAATTTTAGCTTAACAGCAACAGATTTTCCATACATTGCCACACATGTATAGCCTCCCCCATCCTCAACATCCCCCACCGGAACGGCCTATTTGTTGCAATAGACAAACCTGCTTTGATGTGTTATAATCACCCAAAGTCTGTAGCTTATACTAAGATTCACTCTTAATGTATGTGCTATGGATTAAGACAGCTGTATAAAGTCATGTTTACTTCATTGTAGTGTCATGCACGATTGTTTTACTGAGGTAAAACTTCTTTATGCTCTACCTGTAGATTCCTCCCTACCCACTCTCAACTGCTGGCAACCAGTGACCCTTTCACTGTCTCCATAGTTTTGTCTTTTCCCAGGATGTTACACACTAGGAATAGCACAGTGCATAGTCTTTTTAGGTTGGCTTCTTTCACTTATTAATATGCATTTAAAGTTCCCTCCATGTCTCCTCCTGACTTGGTGATTCACTTCTTTCACCATTGAATAATATTCCATACACTACAGTTTATTTATCCATTCATCTCCTAAAGGGCATCTTGGTTGTTTCCAAGTTTGGTCCATTATGATTAAGCTGCTATAAACATCTCTATGGAGGTTTTTGTGTGGAGTTTGTAACTCCTTTGGGTAAATACTGGGTAAGTGTCAAGTCGTATGGCAAATATATGTTTGGTTTTGCAAGAAACTGCCCAGTATATCAAAATAAAAAGCTTCTGCACAGCAGAAGAAACCATCAGCAAAACAATAAGAAAGTCCATTGCATGGGAGAACATATTTGCCAATGTTATCACTGATAAAGGTTTAATCTCCAACATTTATAGGGAACTCATACAAGTTAACAAAAAGAAGATAAACAATCCAATCAAAAAATGGGCAAAGGACCTAAATAGACACTTTTCAAAAGAGGACATTCAGAAAGCCAAGAGACATATGAAAACATGCTCAAAGTCACTAATC
>PVJC01029945.1:0-21521 GCA_004026665.1 Murina feae | reverse complement strand
AATGCACCATGCCACAGTGCTCATATTATGCAGGAGTGCTTTCAAAAACATGAGGGAGATTTTATCTTGCTTAGGTGGCCCCCACAATCACCAGATCTCAATCCAATTAAGCATTTGTGGGATGAAGTTAAAAGAGCCATCAGGCAACTGGTTCCACAACCATCAAATCTCACAGAACTGGACAGTGCTATTCATCAGGCATGGTGTCAGATTCTTTGCATCACCTTTCAGCATCTCACCATGAAGTTGATGTCGAGAATTGCTGCAGTACTGAAGGCAAAAGGTGGCCCAATGAAGTATTGATGAGTGGTCATAATAATCTGACCACTCAGTGTGTGTGTGTGTGTGTGTGTGTGTGTGTGTGTGTATGGAGGGAGGGAGAGAGAGAGAAGAACATATGTGTGAAGAATAAAATGGCAAAAAATATTTACCTAGCAATAATAACCTTAAATGTAAATAGATTAAATGTTCCAATCAAATGACATTGGGTACCTGAATGGATAAGGAAACATTACCCATATGTATGCTGTCTATAAGAGATCCACCTTAGAGCAAAAAATACACACAGATTGAAAGTGAAGGTATGGAATACAATATTCCATGCAAATGAAAATAAACAAACAAAAAAGCTGGTAGAAGTGCTTATGTCTGACAAAATAGACTTCAAAACAAAGGCCATAACAAGAGATGCAGAAGGTTACTATAATACTAAATGATATAGCCCTTGTAAACGTATATGTACCAGCATAGGAGCCTCTAAATACATAAAGAAAATCTTGGTAGACATTAAGGGAGAGATTGACAGAAATATAGCCATAGTAGAGGATTTTAACACCCCATTATCATAAATGGATAGATTTCCAGGTAAAAAATCAACAAGGCAACAGTAACCTTGAAAGATACACTGGATCAGATTAATTTAAGTGACATTTATAGAACCTTATATGCCAAATCAATAGTATATACATTCTCAAATGTACATTTAAAATTCTCAAAGATAGACCATATGTTAAGACATAAGATAAGTCTTAACAATTCAAAAATATTGAAATCCTCTCAAATATTTTCTCCAACCACAATTGCATGAAATTAGAAATCAACTATAAGAACTGAAATACATTTGGATAAATAACATGTTATTAAGCAATAAATAGGTTAACAATGAGATTAAGGGAGAAATAAAAAAATTACCTGAAAACAAATGAAAATGAACACACAACAACCAAAAATCTGGTAAGAGTGTAAGCAGTCTTGAGAGGAGAGGTCGGTCATAGCATGACAGTCCTACATCAAGAAGCAAGAAACTTCTAAAGAAAATAATCTAATCTTATACCTAAAAGAACTAGAAAAAGAGCAACAAACAAAGTGCAGAGTAAATAGAAGGAAGGAAATAATAAAGATCAGAGTGTAAATAAATGACATAGAGATTAAACAAAAAACAAAACAAAAACAATACCAAAGATCAATGAAACCAAAAGTTGGTTCTTTGAAAAGATACTCAGGATTGATGAACATTTAACCAGACTCATCAAGAAACAGAGACAACCAAAATAAACAAATTCAGAAATGAAAGGAAAGAAGTAAAAATGACATCACAGAAATAAAAAAGATTGTGGGAAAATACTATTTACAAAAAATTGGACAATCTGGATGAAAGATATAAATTACTAGAAACATACAATTTTCCAAAACTGAATCAGGAGGAATCAGAAAACCTGAATAGATGAATTATTGCCAGGGCTGACCAGCAGACCCTGAACATTGGACGAATACTCTGATACAAGTTTGCTGTGGAAGAGAGAGCTAAGGGACAACCTAACTAAAGGAACCAGACAGTCTCAATCGCCTGCCTTGTTAGGTTTTTATTGTAACAGCAGTTTGAGATTAAGTTTTTCTTTTAGATACAATCAGTAGGTTAAGTAATATTGGGAGGACACAGGTGTTTGCAGTGTCCTTTAAGCAAGGACACCCAAAGATTAAGCATAAGGATTCCAGTAAACACCCGGGGTCTGCACATGCAGACTTGTTTGGAAAGGTCAAGGAACATTTAGTGAAGAGGCTCTCAACCTGAGGGTTGCAACCCCTTTGGCAGTAGAACAACTCTTTCACAGGGGTTGCCTAAGACCATCCTGCATATCAGATATTTACACTACGATTCATAACAGTAGCAACATTACAGTTATGAAGTAGCAATGAAAATAATTTTATGGTTGGGTCACAACATGAGGAACTATAAAGGGCCAGAAGGTTGAGAACCACTGAATTAGTGGCACCGCCTTCGGCATTCCCCTAAGTCCGAATTCTGATAAACAGAGTGGGCTGCCTTCAGCACACTTCCCTTTTCTCAGAATTTTCTCCTTACAAACTATCCAACCAAGTCTCCAACAAATTATAAGTAATGAAATTAAAGCAGTAATCAAAAACTTCTAGTAGCCCTGGCTAGTTGGATCAATTGGTTGGAGCTTTATCCCATACACCAAAGATTGTGGGTTTGATTTCTGGTCAGGTCATGTATGGGAGGCAACCAATCAATATTTCTCTCTCACATCAATGTTTCTCTCTCTTTTGTCTCTCCTTCCCACTCCCATTCTCCATTTCTTTATCTTTAAAATGAATAAATATAACTTCAGGTGAGTATTAAAAATAAACTCTCAGAAACAAAATGGACCCAATGGCTTCACAGGTGAATTTTACAAAACATTCAAAGAAAACTAACATTTATTTTTCTCAAAATATTCCAAAAAATTCAAGAGGAGGGAACACTTCCAAACTCTTTTTAGAGGCGAGCATTATCCTAATTCCAAAACCAGATAAAGACATGACCAAAAAAAGGAAATAATTGGCCAAAATCTCTGATGAATATACATACTAACATTCTGAACAAAATATTAGCAAACCAGATCCAGCAATACATTAAAAAGATCATACACCATGAAAAAGTGGAATTCATTCTAAGGATGCAAATTTAGTATAATATTTGCAAATAAATAAATGTGATACATCCCATAAACAAAATGAAGCTAAATATTACAGGATCATGTCTATAGAAGTAGAAAGAAAAGACTTTGATAAAATTCAGCACCCATTTATGGTAAAAACTCTCAGCAAAGTGAAAAAAAAGGGGATCATATCTCAACAGAACAAAGTCTGTATCATACATATCACAACCAACATCATCAGTGAGCAAAAACTAAAAGTGTTTCTCTTAAGATCAGGAATAAGTTAGGGAGGTCTACTTTCACGACTCTTATTCAATATTGTGAAGACCCATGTCCCATGTGGTTCAGGGTTCGGGATCTGGAGAAGGGACCGCACGCAAATGAAAGAGACAAGACTAGAAATACTAATTTGGAAATATTGGGGGCCAGCTGGAAAGCCCAGTGCAAGGCTCAGGACTTCCCCTGGTGCCCAGGCCTTGCCAACCTTTTATTCAATTCTGGATACACATCTAGCTCTTAAGCAGGTAATTGTGGTAACAGACAGACTATCTTAAAGTTCAGTAACTATTAGAAAGATTTTTCTCTGAGACTATTAGGTCTGGAAATAGCTTGAGCCCCCATTGTCTGGACTAAACAATCGGTGGATAGCTCTGGCCCTTGCCAGGGGCTCAAGGTTCACCAATGTTCTGGGATTCTTGTTTACACTTCTCTGATAGTGAAGGCAATGGTTGGCTTCCCACATCTCCCGTTTCTTTTCCTTAGTAATTCTTGAAGAGTAAATGCCACCTGAAGGGTTTGAGTCCTTTTAAGACTCTTCATTCCACATCTGCAGACTAGAAATAAACATATGAGAACAAAAATGAGACAAGCAACAGTGATTATGCTGAGAGGCAAATGCATTGAGATCCAGTGGAAGGGGTTAAATTCTTTCATGTTATTTTTAAATTGCTGCCAGGCATCCAAGGAATCAGTCTGTAGTAAGTTTCTTTCTTTACTTTCTGGGCCAACAGTTTTTTGAGTCCCAATTTCAACGTCCAACAGATTTTATGTGTACATGCCAGCAATGATATTCTAGTTTTGGATGGTGGACAAACAATGGCAATGTAGGTCTGACCTTCTCTGGTTTGATCCTGGGCAACCTGCAACAATGCACTGCTGCTGACTGCTAGTATGGCAAGGCGTCTTCACCATCTTCCATTTCTGGAGTGTTTCTCCTCTTGTCTTCAGCGTGTTGTCAGTTCCTCTTCTCAGATTCATTGTTGCAGGAATCCCCAGGGGCTTGGAGGAGTTTCCTGGAAATATACAAACAATTCTTGACCAAAGTTTAATAAAGGAATCTTTTCTATAAACTAGACTTGGGATGCTTTCTTTTCATTGTGCCCAAACCATCTTTCCTTTGGCTTATTTTGACACCATGTGTGTTTTCATGGTTGTCTTTAGCAATACAAGTGAAAAATAATTTTTAAAGTAAAAGATTTTCTTGATGTAATTTACTCACAGGATAATTCCACTATCCCCCTTCTTTTTTTTTTTGATTTAAATAATATTAAGAGGCTTTTGGAAATCCTGCAATGCAGCTTTAATCACTTTTTAATTTTAATTTTATGCACAGAAATATGACTGGTTTGGATTTATTGCATGTTAAGCAATTTTTGAGCTATCAGTAAAAATTAGTAAATGCCTTGGAACAGTTTCCTGCCCAGTACAGCTAAATACTGTGAATATTCATTTATTTAAATTTGCTAATTTAAATTAGTCTGAAATAAGGTTTATTTTTTAACTTTATTTGTCCTAGGTTATGGACAGTAAATAACATTAATTAGATTTCTGTTATTAGTCTTTGAGTAACTTTACGTAAGCTTTGTCAGGGAGGCAAAAACACAAATTACTTACTTCTCTTCTCAAGGCCTAATATATTAATTTTTAATTACAGTTAGACATTTGAAGGAAAACTCTTTCTATTTCCTTCCAGAGGAATTATTATACCACATTTAGAGAGTTTCTTTTCAAAGGTAATTTTCTTCCTTTTTTACACCAAGCAACGAATGTAACAAACATGGTTGCTTTTAGAGATTTTAACAAATACTGTCACAAAGCCATACATTTCAAGTGATTTTTAATTTATGGTGACTGTAATTACTGTCAGATTTAGTATTTTAACAACAATCTTCAGTTTACCCTGTAAATAGTAGCAGAAGAGATTTCAAAATTTTAAAATTTGTCCTTTTTATTAAGCTTAGGATTATATTTTTAAAGAGTATCCCCTTAGACTTATTTGAGTATAGAGAGAAATTGTGGGTAGACTCAGTACCGTATTTTCCGGCATATAAGACGACTGGGTGTATAAGACGACCCCCAACTTTTGAGAAGATTTTCCTGGGTTAAAAAGTCCAGACGGAGACCGTATTTGGCACAAAAAGGAGCCGATTGTGGTCTCTGGTCTCTGTCTGGCTCCATTGAAATGAATGGAGTGCAGCCCTTTTGAGCTCTCCCCACCATATGCGGCAACCAGATTTTCCAGTCCCGCTGGGAAGTTTCAGCACCCGCCCTATAAGACGACACCCAGCATATAAGATGACCCCCGAATTTTGATAAGATTTTCCTGGGTTAAAAAGTTGTCTTATATGCAGGAAAATATGGTAACTTTCAGAGGGCTTTATTAGAATTTAATTGTTTATAAAAATATTGGCTTTTCATTTAACTGAAATTATATGAAACCTTGATTATAATTTAAAAAGTTAATTTATAAAGTATTTAAAGTAGGTATCTTTATTAAAAAGGCAAAGCAAGTAAATTTAGTAAACTTATATGTCTGATTCACAAGGCACAAACACTGCCTCACCTCCAGCCTATTTAAAATGCAGGCAGTTAGAGGCTCTTTGTCTTTTAAAATTTTCATTGCTGAAAAATTTGGCTGTATTTAAGAAATATATTGTTACTTTATTTTGCTCTCCTTAGAGGCCAAAACCTTCATAACATTTAAAATTTATGTATATAAGTAAAATATAGCTATTAATTTTTATTTGATAAAGCTTTCCATGCAATTTCAAGTATATTAAATTGGCTAAATTAAAAATATTTCCTTCAAGAAGAGAGAACAAATTCTTTGAATCATTTCAGGACCCATGAAATGCTCTGTTATAGCTTTAAAATTTAACTTGGAAAGACCATTAAATATATATGAAATTAATTTCTATATTTTAGCCATTTAGTTACCACAACTACATAATTTCTCCCAATTTAATTTGAATCTTGAACTTTTAGAGCTGGCAAGTCAAATATTTAGCATTTCTTAGATTAAGTTGCTAGAGTTTGGTAGCCATACAAATGCAAATCAGTTACATTCCTTCGCTGTAAATGTGACCAGCCCCAAGAAATGGAAGCCAGAAAGCAAGTTTGACTTCAGAAGTTGCTACTGGTGGGAAACTTATGTTTTTGGCTGGTGACGGCCTAGCCACTTGATTTTAAAACAACTACATTTTTTTTTTTTTTTTGCTGAGAGAAGGGTGACTTCCTCCATTAGAGAGATGCAGGTAGCCTTCCCCCCAGGCTATTGGACCTTTATAAGTAATACATTATTTATCTATGTTTCAACAATCTTTGAGATTTAAATCCAATTATAATAATCTTAAGGCATTTTCTTTGGCAAATTTTTGTAACAGAGACAATTTACTTATTTTCTTGGTGGCTTTAATGTTAACCTTTAAAGTGTGGTTCTTTATTATATTAAAAAGGACTCTTTATTATGGAAATACCAATCTTGTTGCTAGAACAGAGCCTACATTTTTCCCTTTTGGTTCCTTTCCACCATGTTTCAAGAGGAAAAAATAGTCTTGGGTTTTATTTTGTAGCATTTGTAAAGAGATTAAGTTTAGCTCAAAACTATCTAATATCCAAAATCAGATGGTGTGCACACATTTTTAAGCTAACTTCTCTCTTTATATTTGCACAGAAATCGGAGACACATTTTTAAATTTTGTAAAACTTTTCATGGCGAGGAGACTTTTCCTAACACACTTGGGAGGGGAACAGAATCACCACGGGTTTCCTTTCTCTCACCTCCTGCCTGCTTTTCATAAGTTATTTGAGTATTTAGCCCACGGTTTGCATAGGCTTGCTCCTAATATTTCTCCAAAATTTTTCCCTTCCATAGTAAAGATTCTCTTCCATCCAGAGTTGCATGAGCCAGAGGATACCAATCATAAGGACGTAAGGAGCTAAGAATGGTTCAGAAATATTATTCACAATTCTCCTGTAATCCTTCTCAGATAGCTCTTTGCCCAGGTGATTCTATTAATGGCAAATTAAACATTTTAGTATTAGGACAGGAAGGTGAAGGGGGCTATGAAGGCCATTCCTCCATTTTTTTTCCCTTTTGCTCCTCTTTAGGAGCAGATGGTGCAAGGGGAGATTTATTCTCCTTAGCCTCTATAAAAGGCTCTAGCAAATGAAATACCGTGTTCCAAAATGGGAAACAGTTTGGAGGCAAATTTTTTCCCCTGCTGCTGAGCTTTTTTCAAATTTTGACCCACTCTTTGCTAAATATTCAAGATCTTATGTACCTTCTTCAGGAAACCAAGTATGTTCTATAACATCAAGCAAAAACTTTAAGAGATTACATTCTGAAACTTTAATTCCTTAAGCATGCAAACAAAAAAATCTACAATGAGGTTTCTTATTTTTTAACCGAATTCTGCCTCATTAGCCTGCCTAAAAAAAAAAAGTTCCCACCCTACTTACAGATCTCGATTTCTGCAGCTGGCCATGGACTTTGTGTGTGGTGAATATCCCCACCTATTTGGTGAAATCTTCTTCCCCACCTATCTGGTGAAATCTTTGTTTTTTCACTCTAGGCGAAGTCTTCTCCAGCTTTCCCTCGTGGAGGCACCAGATGTGTGTCCTGCGTCCTGTGTGGTTCAGGGTTTGGGATCTGGAGAAGGGACCGCACGCAAATGAAAGAGACAAGACTAGAAATACTAATTTGGAAATATTGGGGGCCAGCTGGAAAGCCCAGTGCAAGGCTCAGGACTTCCCCTGGTGCCCAGGCCTTGCTAACCTTTTATTCAATTCTGGATACACATCTAGCTCTTAGGCAGGTAATTGTGGTAACAGACAGACTATCTTAAAGTTCAGTAAACATTAGAAAGATTTTCTCTGACACTATTAGGTCAGGAAATAGCTTGAGCCCCACTATCTGGACTAAACAATTGGTGCATAGCTCTGGCCCTTGCCAGAGGCTCAAGGCTCACCAGTGTTCTGGGATTCTTGTTTATACTTCTCTGATAGTGAAGACAATGGGTGGTTTCCCACAAATATAGTACTGAAAGGTTTAGCCACAGCAATCAGACAAGAAAAAGAAATAAATATCATACAAATTGGAAAGGAGCAAGTAAAACTGTCATTACCTGCAGATGACATAATATTGTAATTAGAAAGCCCTATAGACTCCACCAAAAAACTGTAAGTCAAATAAATAAATTCAGCAATGTCGTAGGGTGCACAATTGATATTCAGGAATCTGTAGCATTTTTACATGCTGATAATGAACTATCAGAAAGAGAAAACGACCCCATTTCCTATTACAGCAACATAAAAAAAGGTACCTAGGAATAAATCTAACAAAGGAGGAAAAAGGCCCTGTACTTGGAAAATTATAGAATACTGAAGAAAGAAATAGAGGAAAATACATAAATATGTGGAAACATATACCATGTTATTGGATAGGAAAAATTATCATCATTAAAATATGTATACTATCCAAAGCAATCTATAGAGTCAATGCAATTCTTATTAAAATACTAATGGCACATGGGTGTTATATCATTAAAACCAACATTGTCCCCTGGCAAAAAAAATAAAAAATAAATAAAATAAAATACTAATGATATATTTCACAGACCTGGAACAAATATTTCAAAAATTTATGTGAGATTCCCAAAATACCCCAAAAGTCACAGTAATCTTGAGAAAGAATAACAAAGTTGGAAGTATCATAATACCTAATATCAAACTATAATGTAAGATCATTGTCATCAAAACAGTCTGGTACTGGCATAAGAACAGGCATATGGACCATTGGAACAGAGAGCCCAGAAATAAACCCACACACTTATGGTCAGTTAATATTTGAGAAGGAAGGCAAGAACATACAATGAAATAAACATAGTATGTTCAATAAATGGTGTTGTGAAAATTGGACAGGTAAATGCAAAAAATTAAAATGGGACCACCAACTTACACCATATATAATAATAAACTCAAAATGGATAAAAGACTTAATATAATTTTCAAACTATAAAAATCTTAGAAGAAAACATAGACAGTAAAATCTCAGACATCTCTTGTAGCAATATTTTTACTCATATATCTCCTGAAGCAAGGGAAACAAAGGAAAAACAAAACAAAGTAAACAAACTAAAAAGCTTTTGAACAGCAAAAGAAACAATCAACAAAATTAAAAGGGAACCTACTTGGAACTCCCATTTGACCCCAGTAATCCCACTCCTGGGACTATATTCCAAGAAATCAGAAAGAATATAAGACACTCTATGTTCATAGTAGCATAATTTACAATAGCTAAGATCTGGAAACAGCCTAAGTGCCCATCAACAAATGAATGGATTAAAAACTGTAGTTTAATTTTATCTACACAATAAAATACTATGCTGCTGTAAAAAATAAAGTACTCTTTTCATTTACAACAGCATGGATGGACTCGGAGAGCATCATGCTAAGTGAAATAAGCCAGTTGGAGAAAAATAAATATCACATGATCTCACTCATTTGTGGAATATAATGAACAACACACACTGATGAACAAAAATAGATCCAGGGACATAGAAGCATCAAAAAGACTGTCAAACCTCAGAGGGAAGGCAGGGTAAGATAGGTGGGTGGTGGGTGGGGGAGTTGGGGAGGAAGAGATCAACCAAAAAACTTGTATGTATAAGCATAACCAATGGACACAGATGATGTGGGCGGGGGGGGCTAGTGAAAGCTGGGGCTAGGGGCAGGGGCAGGTAGGGAGAGGACAACAGGGGGGAAAGGGGACATATGTAATACTTTCAATAATAAATAAATAGAAGAAAGAAAGAAAGAAAGAAAGAAAGAAAGAAAGAAAGAAAGAAAGAAAGAAAGAAAGAAAGAAAGAAAGGGCAACCAACTGAATGGGAGGACATATCTGGCATTGATATATCTGATAAGGTGTTAATATCCAAAATTTACAAAGAACTATTAAGAAAAACTATATGCCAGCCAATTTGACAATCTGAATGAAATGGATAAATTCTGAGGAACATACATTCTTCCAAAATTTAATCAGGTGTAATTAGATAATCTGAGTAGATAGATTACAATGAGTGGAATTGAAGCAGTAATCAAAAACTCCCAATAACAACAATAAAAACATCCTGGACTGGATGGTTCCACAGGTGAATTTTACCAAACACACAAAGAATTAATACCCATTCTTCTCAAATAATTCCAAAAAATTCATGAGGAAACAAGCCTCCCAAGCTTATTTTGTGAGGCCAACATTATCCTAATTCCAAATCAGATAAAGACACCACAAAGGGAAAAACTTGTATGTCAATATCTCTGATGAACATAGATACTAAAATCATCAATAAAATATTATGAAACCAGATCCAGCAATACATTAAAAAAAAAAATCATAGCCCTGACTACATGGCTTAGTTGGTTGGTACATCATCCTGTCCCATACAACAAATGGTTACAAGTTCAATTTCTAATCAGGGCACATACCTAGTTATGAGTTTGATCCCTGGACAGGGCATGAACTGAAGGCAACAAATCAATGTTTCTTACTCTCCCTTCCTCTCTCAAAATCAATAGAAAAAAATATCCTTTGGTGAGGATTAAAAACAAAATCATACACTATGATCAAGTGGAATTTATCTGAGGGATAGAAGTGTGTTACAATATCTGCAAATCAATAAATGTATTACACCACATAAACAAAATGAAGAATAAAAACCACATGATCATACAAATAGATGTATAAAAAGCATTTGATAAAATCCAGCACCCATTTATGATAAAAACTCTTAGCATAGTGGGAATAGAGGGAACATACCTCAATGTATAAAAGCTATATATGACAAACCCACTGTCAATAGGCATCAACTAAAAGTGTTTCCCTTAAGATCAGGAACAAGACAAAGATATCTGCTTTTACCACTCTTATTCAACACTAGAGGTCCAGTGACAAAAATTTGTGCACTCGGGGGGGAGGGGGGTGGTGTCCCTCAGCCAGGCCTGTGCCATCTTGCACTCTGGGAACCCTCGGGGGATGTCTACCTGCTGGCTTAGGTCCACTCCCTGGGGGGATCGGGCCTAAGCTGACAGTCAGACATCCCTCTGGCAGCCCAGGAGCCCTCGGGGAATGTCCACTTGCCAGCGGGAGCAGGCCTAAGCTGCAGTCAGACATCCTTAGTGCTGCTGAGGAGGCAGGAGAGGCTCCTGCCACCACCACTGTGCTGGTAGCTGTCAGCCTGGCTTATGGCTGAGCTGAGCTCCTCCTGTGAGAGCACACTGACCACTAGGGGGCAGCTCCTGCATTGAGCATCTGCCCCCTGGTGGTCAGTGTGTGTCATAATGAGCAGTCATTCCCAGTTGTTCTGCTGTTAGGGTCAATTTGCATATTACCCTTTTATTATATAGGGTTATATAGGATAGTATTGTAAGTCCTAGCCACAGCAATCAGACAAGAAGAAGAAATAAAAGGCATTCAAATTGGAAAGGAAAAGTGCAGATGACATGATACTGTATATAGAGAACACTAAATATTCCACAAAATAACTGCTATAACTGATAGATGAATACAGAAAAGTAGTAGAATATCAAATAAATATCCAGAAATCAATTGAATTTTTATAGACCAATAATGAACTATGAGAAAAAGGAAACTAAGAAAATAATCCCATTCCTAATTGTTTCTAAAAACAACAACAATAACAAAAACCTAGGAATACATTTAATCAAGAATGTACTAAAAAAATTATAAGACATTGAAGAAATGAATTGAAGACAAAATTAAAATGGTTATAATGTCCATACTACCCAAAGCAATCTATTGGTGTCCTATCAAGACACTAATGGTGTACCGTATTTCATAGAACTAGAAAAAATATTCCAAAAATTTATATGGAATCACAAAAGACCCTGGATAGCCACAGCAATCCTGAGAAAGAAGAACATAGTTGGAGGAATCATGATACTTGATATTAAACTAAATTACAAAGTCATAGTAATCCAAACAGCATGGCACTGTCTTAAAAATAGAGATATAGATCAATGGAGCAGAATAGAGAGCCCAGAAATAAACTTATACCTTTATATTCAATTAACATTTGACAAAGGAAGCAAAAATACACAATGGGGTAAAGGTAGCCTATTCAATAAATGGTGTTGGGAAAATTGGACAGTGCAAAAATGTTAAAAAAAAAAAAGAAACTATCATCTTCTTACACCATATACAAGGATAAACTCAAAATGGATTAAGTGCTTAAATGTTAAACTTGAAACCTTAAATATCCTAGAAGAAAACATAGGCAGTAAAATACTGCCTTGTAGCGATATTTTATCTGATATATCTCCTTGGGCAAGTGAAACAAAGGAAAATATGAACAGGTAAGGTACATCAAACTAAAATGTTTTTGCCAGCAGAGGAAACAATCAACAAAATGAAAAGACAGCTCACTGAGTGGGAGAAGATATTCACCAATAATACATCCGATAAGGGGTTAATATCCAAAATGAATAAGGAACTTAAAAATACTCAAAACCAAAAATGACTAACAATCCAATTACAAGAAATAGGCAAAGAACTTGAATAGACATTTCTGCGAAGAGGACACAAAGATGGTCAATAGACATATGAAAAGATGCTCAACCTCACTAATCATCAGACAAATGCAAATTAAAACCATAGTGAGATGTCAACACTCATCAATAAATCAAAAAATAGTCAGTGTTGGGGAGAATGTGTAGAAACAGGAACTCTTGTGTGCTGTTAGTGGGAATGCAGATTGGTGCAACCACTGTGGAAAGCAGGATTAAGATACCTCAAAAAATTAAAAATGGAACTGCATTGTGACCTAGTGATTTTACTTCTGGGAATTTATATGAAGAAACCCCAAACACTAATTTGAAAGAATATATGCACTCCTATGTTCATTGTAGCAAGATTTGGAAGCAGCCCAAGTGTCCACCAGGCGGTGAGTGGATAAAAAGGCTATGTCACATTTGCACAATAGAATATTATTCAGCCATATAAAAGAAGGACATCTTACCCTTTGAGACAGCATGGATGGACCTGGGGAGCATTATACTAAGTTAGATAAGTTACTAAGAGAAAGATAGCACCATATGATTTCACTCATATATGGAATCTAATGAACAAAATGAAATACTAAGCAAAATAGAGATAGACTCATAGATAGAGAGCAGGCTGATAGCTGCAAAGGGTATACAGGGGGCCTGGTGGAGGGATTAAGTAAAAAAAGAAAAAATTCATGACATGGACAACAGTGTGGTGATTACCAGCGGGAGTGTTGGTGAGGAAGGTAGGGGAGGATATAGGGTGTATAAATGATGATGACAGAGACTTGACTTGGGTGATGAACACACGATAAAGTGTTCAGATGATGTGTTATGGAATTATGTACCTGAAACTGTGTAATTTTGTTAATTGGTGTCACCCCAATAAATTCAATAAAATAATAGGAGCCAAAAATAAATCAAGAAATAAGGTTTTATTATGAGAGAAAAATGAGCTCAAAACAGTAATTCAAAAAGACAAATGCATCCCTATGTTTATTGCTGCATTATTTATAATGGTCAAGATATGGAAGTAATCTAAGTGTTCATTGATAGATGAGTGTATAAGGAAAAGATGACACATATATACAATGGAATATGACTCAGTCATCAAAAAGTGAAATCTTGCCATCCATCTGCTACATGGATAGAACTAGAAGGTGTTATGCTAAGTGAAATAAGTCAGAGAAAAGACAAATACGATATGATTTCACATATGTTTGTAATATAAAAAACAAAATAAATGAACAACCAAAACAGAAACTAACTCATAAATACAGAGAACATTTGGATGGTTGCCAGAAGGGAAGGGGAGTAGAAGGATGGGTGAAAAAGAAGAGAGGATTAAAAAGTCCAAATCACCAGTTATAAAAAGTCACAGGGATGTAAAATGCAGCCTAGGGAACAGGTAGTCAATAATACGGTCATAACTGTGTAAGGTGTCAGGGATGTATTTATCAAAGAGATCACTTTGTAAGTTATATAAATGACGAATCACCATGTTGTACACCTGAAACTAATATAATATTGAATGTCAACTGTAATTGAAAAGTAAAAAATTACAACAAAAACAACACTGGAAACTGTGTGTTGCATTTTAAAAATCAATATTATTTGTGCAGCTCCTGGCTGAAGGATGAGACGATAACTCCGTCTCTGAATGTTTAAACTCAGGACTTTCTTGAGCTGTGACGTGACAGGCGGAGTGAGGAGTCGGAGCTCCAGGCTCCCCTCGGCAGCGAGCTGGCTGGCAGCAGGGGCCTGTGTGGGCTTGTTCTCCTTGTCTCTGCCCTGGTTGTCTCCAGCTGAAGAGCAAGGAAACTTAAAAGGCTATTAGGGTTTTGTGGGTCAGATACCCAATGGCAAAAATTTCCCCTACTCCACAGACCCACAAAGAAAACCACCTCTTTTTGAAATTGGAAACTTTAAAGGAAGATTTATGAACCTTCAGGTTTATGAAACCATCTGGTGCTTTGGAGTGTGCAGGCCGGTGGCTTTGACAGTTCAAAGTTTGGACTCACCCCTCACCCCCACCTCACACTCCCCTTAATAGAATAGTTCAATTCACTCTCTACATTAATACCTAAGAGGCGATGTTTTAAACTTATCCGACAACTTGTAAAAATCAGTAGGATTTAAAAGAATCCCACTGTTACTTTTTAAGGGCATTTTTACTGTTTGTTACATGCTCCATGAAGAAGTCCCATTGGTGAACTCTGAATTTCCACTCTGCTTAGCTTCCTTGCAAGAGCACTGTATAATTTTGGTTTTGTTTAGACAGTTGGTGACCCTTGACCCCTCTCAGTAAAATGTTTAGGCTGAAGGGGACTGAAAAGAGCTTTCAGATGGGATATTTCCAACCTCTTTCAAGCTAGAGCAATCTTCCCCTCAGCACTCAAACCCTTATATAGAAATGGGTTTCAGCCTCTATACAGTGTTCTGGTGGAACAAATCAGATCAAAGCCTTGCTGAATATGTTTGAAAAATGCACATCCGCATTGCAGAGCAAAAACATGTTATGGAAATCAATAATATCATATTCAGGCAGCCCCAACTTCAAAGTGACTCCTCTGTGTGTTCTCAATTTCAAAAGAAAAAGGAGAAAATGAGAACAGGGTGCATAAGTTTTCTCTGCTTAATTCTATTTGTAACTGAGCTGAGATCTCAAATGTCTCTTTACTGCTTTTCCACTCGTCCCCAGGGACTCTGGGTGTAGGGCAATCTGCTTATTAATTGCCTGCACCTGTGATAATCTTGTATCCTTAGGTTACAATAGTGGCAAACTCTTTTTCATTCCACACTTTTGGAATGCAACTCATTTCCACTTTATTGGAGGAGTAGCATTTCAGGGAAGAATAGAAAATGAGAAACACAGAGATAATGTGAAGCAACTCTTTAGATTGTTTGATTCACTGAAAACTGGTTTGTATTGAAGGGTTATTTTCCATAGTTGTTGCAATATTTGTTGAGGACCCTTTGTATGGCTTCTGTCACTCCCAGGGGTACAGTATAATTAGATCCTCAATTATATAATTATCTTTAATAATCTTGATATTTTATATTGTACAAACTTTGGAGGATAATACTTCTTTTACATGCTGAATATGCTTTATGATTGCATTAGAACATGTAGTCTTACATGTACATTTATGCATGTACACTATTTAGTGTATTATATCAATATTTACTTGATACCTATAGCATGTGTACAGTAGCTGATTTGCTGAAAACTAAATATTCACCATATTAAATGGATCATATAAAATAAACTATCTTGCCAACTCTTTATCTTTTTCTTTGTCTTTCCTTCCATGGTAATAGTGAACTATAATGTGATGGAAGTCTTTGTTCAGGATGTAATGCTCAAAGGGAGAGGCCCACGGATTCAACCTTAAGGATATGATCTGTTTCTTAACTTTCCTTCACCTGTTGGATGCTATATCAGAGCTAAGACAAGGGCATAATATTCCTTTCATAACAAAGCTCTTATTTTGCTGCTCAATCTCTGATAAATCTACTTGTTTGTAATCTTTTCCAACGCAGTGTTAACATGTCAAAGTTTACATGACAGACTGAGATGAAAAGTACTTGAATTGTGGGTTTTAAATGATACTACATGGTCATTTATTTAGACACTGAGGAAACTGCAGATGACTGGAAATGATGCACTCAAATATTTGTCTCAACTGATTCTGAACCTGACTCATTTGTGACTGAACCTTGGTTACCAGAACTATGTTTCTCTTCAACTTCAACTCTGAAAATGCATCACATAATTGGATCAGTTTCCTTTGAATCCGCTTTTAGATAATTCCCTCAGATGTACCTTACGTAGACTAAGGTGTGCCTCCCAACTCTTTGCAGAATGTAATTGCACCCTTTAAAATGCTTTCTGATCATACTGCTAGTAACTGGTTGGAAGCACACAGATGTAGGTTTCTTTCTTTCCTATCATTATGCAACTGGTAGAAAAGAAAAGTGGTCTTTAAGCATTGTTAGTGAAGACACAAGTAGAAGCTCAGGATTTCAGAGGTACTTTCCACTCCCTTTTTATCCTCACATTTATTTGTCCTCAGTTCTCTCAGACATTTCCTCCAGTGAACAGGTATTTTTATTTGACTCTCATGTCAAGGACTATGAAAATATTTTTGAGATTTGACAGACATATCAATTCAATTTTTCTAACTTGCAGCACCAAATAAACTCTATCCTGGGGATTGCTAACTTTATGACTGCCGATTTGGTATGATCAATGGTTGTCATTTTTTTTTTTTTTAGAATGGCCTGTTTTAAAGCATCACTTGATGTGACCCCATTGCTGAGTTTGGCAACCTCTCAGAATTCTTCTTTTGTACTTATTAAGAACATGTAAGGAAAAAAAGTAAGAATTTTTTGCCCTTTCTTGATAAAAAATAAAAAGTATTAATACCAATAATCTTTGCAATATATTATTTTTGTTAAGTACTTTTAATTTCAACAAGAAAGGACAAAAATGAATTCACTTAGTTTGGTTGGTCTTTCCTCCCAATCTAAGGATCAAATTCTAATTTTTACTCTAAATTTAGTGGCAATGTTTGTTACCATTCCCTACCTTGTTAAATACTTCATTATAGGGTCTTCTTGTATTTTCTGACCACTAAGTTTCACCAGAGAAAACCCACAGTTTGCTTAAAAACCATCACAAGAGTTTACCAGCCTTGACCTCTTCAGCATTTGTTTGAGATTTTTATACTAACCACATAATTTTGGGTAAATGAGCGCACATATTCCTGCTTTTCTGCAATATTATGGTAAAAGTCTTGGCCAAGATGTTTTCAAAGAGAGTGGAGAAGCTGTATTTTTAGTATTAGAGTGACCCTTGGGTCCTTGGGAAAATGCAGATTGCAGAAAAGTAGACATGACCAACCCAGGAACTTTGGCCTTTGGCCCAGAAATATATCTTGATGGGTCTCTGGCCGAATTTCCATAGTGATGCTTAGCACAATAAAATTGACAACTATGTTTTTCTCAAATGTTTACACTGTAGTTTCTTAACAACATGTGATTACAATAAAATCATTTAGAAATAATCTTTGGATTCTCAAAATTTACATTTTTCTGACCTTGAAAAATGTTGTAGGCAATGAATTTGGAATTCCTAATCTGGAAGAATGGAATAAAATGAGATAATGTATGTAAAAATGGTCTGTACCTTGTAACTGCCATACTAATATCAGTCTTTGGTATTTGTAGTTCAGTAAGTTTCTTTTACTTCTGTGAAATAAGGTTAGATTAGGTCAGTGGTTTAGCCCGTGCAGCAATCTTGCTCCTACTTCTGGGAAAAGTTCTTCTTTTTTTCTTTCAGGAATCATCTATTCTGCACTTGAGTCCATGCTTTTTGGGTGGTATTGACTCTACTATTGGACTCCAAGGATGGCTAGATGTCTTTATCTGACCAATCAGAATTCACTGTGATCACTTCATGGGTAGGTATGTGAATAATGTCAGCTTAACTATATGACCTATGGGGCTTTTGCTAGAACTTCTTGAGGGAGCAGTCTTGCAGCTTCCAGCAGTGGTGTTTTCTATCATTGGGAATATTTTCCCTAAGAACAAAGTCAAGGTGGAGAAAAGAGATGTATTGTTGATGACAAAGGTTAAGCTCCTGCATCTACCCATGTTCAGAGTCACTTTCACTGACCTTCCCAGCTACATAATCCAAGGAACATCTCCTCCTTTTTATTTTGTTCATTTCATAGAAGTTTCTGTTACAGGCAACTGAGTGTTCTGGTTTACTCCCACTCCAACATTCATTGATTGGCTAAGTAGTTGTACAACCTTGGGCTTGCCATTTAACTTTTCTCAGATTGAGTTTCTTCATCTGTGAAGTTAAATTGTATCCTGCAGAATTCAAACTGAAAGAAAATGCCACGCTAGACATTAGAATATTTCAAGGAATGTTTGTTTATAAAGGTATAGGGCCTGATGAGTATTCGCTAAGCTGGCACCACTTAGGTCCAAAGAGATGAGAGGAGAGGGCATATCTAACACCTGAATAGAGAGAGTCTTGCAGAGAGAACACCTTGAAGAAGACCTGACTTGTATCCGGAGAAAACTTAATAGGAGGGAGACCAAGGGAACAAGTGTACTGGCCTTACTGTCCTTCCTTCTATTGTTCTCCTGCCAGGGCTTCCCAACAGGAAGTCTGAAGGGAAGGGGGCCTGTTGAGTTGATCCACAGAGCTTATCCCATGGAGGCAGAGAGCAGGGTGGAGAAGGGTGGAGAGTGGATCTGGAGGGACAAATAGAAAGTGATTGGCCTGGCAGATAATCTTGAACTTGTCTTCTAGTGCTAAAATTAAATGAGAATTGATGAATGAACTAGAATGGAATCTAGAGCTAGAAGTAGGATGAGATCAATTGGGATTAATGTACATATGTGAGTGAGAAAAGAGGAGGAAAATGTTAAATATTTTATGCACATCTCAGTACATTGACAACACAAATAATTTGGTCAATGCTTTTTTATTGCTTTTAATGACATGGAAAAAAGGACTAGTTAAATTAAATAATGGACTTTTTGAAATTATTCTAGAAAGTTTCTTTCAACAATTATAGTGGGACTTTATCTGAGTGTCAATTTTGAAAATAGATAAAAAGGTAATTTTCTTTCATATGGCTTTACTTACACCACTAGGTACACTAGAAAAAAATGCAGGAAACAGACAAAAAAATATATTTTTACAAAATAGCTACCAAATGCAGGCGTGGTGTTTCATCTGATTTCTCAACTAAAGAAACATCACTTTGTTTCAATACTCAAGAAAAGCTGACCACATGAGGCTTATTGCAAGATGGTAAAATATGTACACAAAACCATGCATACTGTTCTGGTGGGTGGTTTAAAGACTGTTCAAGAATAACTTTTTCTCTATGCAATTTTTCTCCTGTTTCCTTAATCGCTGATTAAGATACGACTCCACTGCATGGTGCAATAAAATACTCAGGGGGAAAATAAGAATTTTGCATAATAATCTACAGCCCTACAAATTTAGAAAATGCCTGTTCAATTCCTATTCCTTATTAGAACTGTCCTTATAAATATAATGTAAAAATGTATGTGTATTAGTATGCAGTGTAGTAAGACCACATTCCTCGTTGGTGGTAGTGATGGTCTATTTCTCTAGTTCAAGAAATAGGACTTGAAAATTCTGTCTGGGGATTGTTCCCCATGCCCTTCCCTCCATGGGGGTCAACATGTGGCCCATAGCAGAACTGCCTACCCAGTCTGCCTGTATCTTGAGCTTGGTCCTAATCTCAGTTCTATAGATCCCCAGAACTCCTCCTGTGGGGCGCAAAATGGCCAGTGCCTCAAGATTTTACTCAGCCTCGAAGGATTCCATCATGAGAGGTTTAATCCATTGTAGTAGAAACAGACTTTCTGGTAAAGAATGCAAATACCTCCATTGCTTTAAAAAACATAAATTGGAAATCTTAGCAAACTGATTGAAGTATACTCTCATATAACAGTTTTTATTGGCTGTCCAACAAATACCTGCCAACATGTAAAGGCAGATAATTTATAACCTGAGGGCTTACTATAGGCTCTTTCTGCACAGTGGCAGGACAGTGTAAGTCTTGCCACGTTGGTTTCCATGCGCTTTGGGGAGCTGCAGTCTCTGCACACAATGGAAGTGTTCAAAGATCTGGGATTTGACCCAGAAAAAAAATCAACTTGCATCACTTGTGAGAAAGATAAAATTTGATTTCACCCTCAAAATAAGCCATTTTCTTTCTTCTTTCTTTTTTTGAGTTCCTATAATTGCCTAGGCACCATGGGGGTTATTTTGTATACATTGTCACATTTACAGTTTTATTCACATGACAATACATGGCAGGAATTCATATTATTTTTCATCTGGAGAATTTCCTTCTGTCTTTCTTTCCTTATATCTTCCATATATAATTTGTTGTTCTTTATAACTGCTTTTTCCTAAATCTCTCAGGGATTTATCACTTTTTTCCTGACCTTCCACCACAAGCTAACCCATCCCTTACCTGGATAATAAGTTGTTCCCTAAGTAGTATCCCTGTGTCCACATTTGCTTCCTCCACTACATGCTTGCAGCTGGATTTAGCCTTAAAATCACAAATCGAATTGCATCTCCACTCCTTAAACCCTTGGATGGCTTCCCCTTGTCCTTAGAATGAAGTCCATGTTCCTGTAACATGGCTCCTGGCCTTTGCCCTTGCCCTAGGAGACAGCCTCAGTCTTGCCCTGCCCTGTCCATTCTCACTCCAGTCATACTGACTTTACCAGTTCCTCGAGCACACCAGAACCCTCCAGTGTCTCACCCTCTCTTATTTGCCTTTGCCTAGAATGCTTTTTCTTATCATCTCCTCAGCTTTTGCCCACAGATCCCTCATCTCCTCAGCTTTTGCCCACAGATCCCTTAGCTGTTTAGTTTACATGTCAGTTCCTCAGACAGTGACTCCTAACCTTTAGCCTAAGTGTCCTTGTCAGATGCTCCCACAGTGCCCATCCTTCTCCTTTCCAAATGCTCTTTAGGATTGCAATTACTTGTTCAAACATCTGTCTTTTCCTCTAGCAGATAATCTTCATGAAATCAATAACCTTACCTGTCTCATTGTATTTTCATCTTGTAAGGCAGAATCTGGCTCAGAGTAAGCTTTCAAGAAACAGTTGTCAAATGCAGAAAAGTTTTAAAGAAAACAGAAAACCTGAGAGCCTCAGTCACCTACC
>PVJC01029944.1:0-21526 GCA_004026665.1 Murina feae | reverse complement strand
CCCGATGCCCCGCAAAGGGCCTGGGAAGCCCACCAAGCAGGCCGCCAACCCCCTGCTGCCTCTTACCCGCTTCCCAGTGCCCTCCAACCCTGCCGCCTCTTTCCCACTCACGGGTCCTGGGTCCTGCCCTGTCCCGCCCTGCAGCCGCTCTGTGCACTCGGGAGGTCCCTCAGCCTGGCCTGTGCCCTCTCACAATCTGGGACCCCTCAGGGGATGTCCACCTGCTGGCGTGCCTGACCAGCCTGGGTGAGGGGCTTTAAGGCTGCCCACAGCTCCCATTGACCCAATGTCCCAGCAAAGCTGGCTGGATGCAGGTTTTTGGGGTTTATCTCCTATAACTGATACACTGTTCCTTTAAGGCGGCCTTCTAACTGAAGCCTCCTCTCTGCTTCACCTCGCAGCGTCTATAATGACACAATGTTACTTAGTGGTGAGGCCCGGGATGCTCTTTCCTTCAGCTCCCGAGGATTCTATGATTGTTACATTGTTTCAAACGTGTGTTTCGCTAGAGGCAGTTTAAGTGGAGCGGGCGCAGCTTCACTTTCGCTCCTGCCGCAATGGAAACTGCCGTTTACTCAGGTCCGTGAGTGGCGGCCTCCATGTTGGCTGGGCTAATTTGCATACAGCCGCTCTGATTGGCTAGTGGGCATGGCTTACCCTGTCTCGGAGAAACGGTTAATTTTAGTATTTCGCTTTCATAGAGTATATATATATATATTGCCTGGATTTTTCTCACCCAGCACAATTCCCTGTAGATTCAGTCAGATTGCTGCATGCATCAATAGAATATTCCTTTTTGTTGCTGGATGCTATTCCATGATATGAATGCACCAGCTTGTTAAACCATCACCTGTTTAAGGATATCTGGGCTGTTTTCAATTTTCACTATTATAGGTAAAACTGCTATGAACAATCATGTACAGATTTTGAGTGAAAATAGTTTTAATTTTTTCTGGAATAAAGCTCAAGGGTACTGTTGTAGGGTAATATGGTAATTTAATGTTTAAGTTTGTAAGAAACTACCACACTGTTTTCCAGAATAGCTGCACAATATTTTACTCCCACCAATAATATAGAAGTAATTCAGGAGTTTTTCCACATCCTTGCCAGCATTTGGTATTATCATATTTTCATTTTGAAAATTTTGGTAGGCATGGAGAATATTTTTATTGGCCACTGAATGCAGAACTAAAAACTAGACATTGAGATTGCCTTGCCATTAAGTTGCTGTGTGATCTTGAATAATATATTTCCTCTCTGAGACATGGTTTTCTGGTATATAAATTAGAAAATTTCTAATAGTCTTTTTTATTTTAATTTGATATGATTATGAAGGTTTAGAGCTTTAAAAAAAGAATTATTTTGCTTACTGAGTAGGAAATTATCTTCCTGGGGAACCAGATAATATGTGAGCCTAAAGTTATATTATTTCCCCCAAATAACCCACTGCACATAGCAAGTTGGTTTATTTCATCTAAGATGAATTTCAAGGAAGTCTTCTCATCGTTCCAAATGGCAATACAAATTACCTAATCTTCGTGATAATTTCATCCCATATTTATTTATGAAAATACTTTTACTCTTAAGAATTTTAAATATTAGCTCGATGTGACTAATTTGGCTTCATAAAAGCATCATGACATAGAAGAGGGACCCAAGAAAGCCACTCTGCCTCTGTCAAAGTGAGCTCTAGAGTCAGAAAAGAACAGATGCCACAGTTAGACCTGTGATAGCTGGTGTTGCTGTTAGGGCTGAGAAGGCAACAACAACAAAAAGTAGCTTTCCTGCATTACTAGGCTCCTTACTTCAAGTGTCAGTGGAAGTAATATGCCCATAAAGTTCTTTATTAAATATTTAAGCATTATTCAAGTTCATGAATACAAAGAGTTATTAAGGCAAATGTTGGAAAGATAAAATAATTTAAAAAATAACATTGAAGAAATCCCAGTGGCTAATTTTGTGTAGTCTTATGTAGTTTTCTTCTTTAGAATTACATGGGGCACTTGTTATAAGCACAGATCTCTGGGCTCCATCACTGACTATTTCAAGCACAATCTTAGAGGGTAGATTTTAATAAGCTCACCAGGATTTTTAATAAGCTCACCACTGGCAACCCATGTCAGCCTATGGCCTAGCATTTGGGAGCTAATAATATAGAGCAACATCCTCATTTTACAAACAGAGAAATCAGGGATAGAAAAAAATTTCCCAAATAAGTCAAGGTCATGCATGTAAAAACTAACAAAGGCTGAACTTTTGCTATTTTCCATGTTCACCTAACCCTTTGTGACACATGCTTTATAACAATGATAAAAATCCACTTTTCTTTCATGGAAACTATGCAAGTCCCAGCCTGATTCCAAACTTTATCTTTTGTCCACCACACAGCTGAGGCTAGGACTATGTTTTACTCCTGCAAGCTCATTTCCAACCCTTATTCCTCCCCCTTCCCCCCCCCCCCAAAAAAAAATTTGTCTCGTGATACAATTTATTCAATTGGTTTCAGTCCCCATTCTGGAGTTCAAAAGTCTGTTCCTTATCTCACTCCCCAGGTCGCAAGACATGGCCACATTTTTTGCCTTTGTTCTCATAATAGAGATACTTTTCTGCTAACCTGCCTCATATTCCAAAGTCCCCTGTCCATTTGCTGGCCCTAATTTGCCTTTCAGTTTCCATTTCGTAGGGAAAAGTTATTCCTAACCCTTAGATCAGTGTCTAAGCCCTATTACTGTGATGGCAACTGTCGAGATATTTGAGATGGGCCCACCCCAGAGCGTTCACCACTACATGTAGTTCATATATAATGCTACTTCATCCAATGTATCATTCCTGGCTTCCCATAGCAACTGATTATAACTGAAAATCTTGCTATATTCATTTGTTCACCAGATTGAATCCCTTTTTGCATCCAAAGCTGGATAATTCTTCCAATCCTTTGTACCACACCAGTCGGCAAAGTCTAATGCCACCATGTTCCAGTCTCCTAATTTCTGCTACATCTTGCTGAAATTAGTACCCTTGCCTAATGAATCTTAAACTCTGAAAAAAACCATGTCACTTCCTACACTGCCCTGTAATTACCTATATCCCTTACTAGACATAGCACATTGAAGGCAAGGGGCAGAACCCATTGTATTTACCACTGTGTTTCTAGATGTAAGACAACAGAATAGAAACTAGGAGACTAGAGAGATAGCAAAAGGTTTTGTAATAATGGAATGCAAGCACAGAAAATATTTTGAACATCTGCAGCATGGTAACTGGCAGTATATGTGTGCCTGGGGTCCTCCCATGTCAGCAGGGGTTGGGGAAGGAGTTCATTAGAAAGTAGAATTCTAAAATTCCAGGAATGCAGCTCCGGCTGCTATACCGATTCCTTTCACTCATTTGGTAAATCACTGAATTGCTCTATTTCAGCTCCCGTCGTACAAAAGAACACAACTCATAGATCTCTCAGGAGAGCAGTGAGAACAAACTAACGGATATTTACCAAATCATCTGAAAATGAACTGAGCTAAACAGCTTTCCACATACATTTCATTTTCTTCTGGTACATGGGGTTCCTTTACCCTCATCTAATCCAGATCAGGCAGGAATGCGAAGGCGTGTTTTCATTAGGAAAAATAAGTAGCAATTGAAAAGCAGAACACAGGATGCAAGTGCCCAGGTAGGTTTTTAGTTTAACCAGATGCACATATTTTACTTTTTAAGCCATGGTATAACAATTTGTATTCCCGTGAAGAAAAAGAAATGATTCTGACTAAATGCAAAACCCTGCCAGAGAGACTACAAATGCATTTACCTTTCCATTTTAGCCAAAGCACTCACTTCTTCACCCAGTAAGAAAACGCCTATAAAATTTTATTACTATTACGTTTCAAATGCCAAGAAGGCAAAATGACATGAAATTAGACAACGAAAACTGCTAATTCTACTTTGAGATAACAGGCATAAGGTGTTCAACATTTTCCTTGACACAGTTTATGCTCAGTAACTGTTAAATATACTTCACAATCCTAGGAAATTGACATTGAAATTTGCAAATATTTGTAAACCACTGTACAATTGACAAATGTCTTCTCATTTTGATTCTGGTTCATTTAATTGTTCCCAAAACTCTCAAAGGATAAGTATCCTCACCCCCATTTTACAATGAAGGAAGTCAAGGTTTGGAGGTCTATTGTTTCTTGGGGCTGCCAGAACAAAGTACTAAAATCTGGGCAGCTCAAAACAATAAAAATCTATTCTCTTACAGTTCTAGAGGCCAGAATTCTGAAATCAAGGCATTGATTATTCCTCCTGGAGACTCTGAGGGAGAATCTGTTCATTGCCTTTCTTCTAGATCCTGGTGTTGCCAGAAATCCTTGGTGTTCCTTGGTGGTAGGTGCATCATGCCAATTTCTGCCTTAGTCTGCAAATAGTATTGTCCTCTTCTCTTCTTATAAAGACACTAAGCATTAGATTTAACATCCTGTCTAAGGCTATATGACCTCATCTTATTTTAAATCATCTAAAAAGACCCTATTTCTAAGTAAGATCACATTCTGAGGTTCTGGGTGGACATGAGTTTGGAGAGGACATGATTCAATCAACTACAAAAGGATTAAATTATTTCCAAAAAGTATACAGCTAATCAGCTGCGGAGTTGATACCCAAACAAAGTCTATAAAGCAATTTCCAAATCACATCCTTCTTCCATGAGATTATACTGCTCAGACCAAACAAGTTTAGTTGTGCTGCTGTAGCACTGGAATCATTCTGTATCACTTTGCAAAGGACCCCTGCTTCATTCAACTTGTTCCAAACTACAATAATCAATAGAGAAGTAAATATCTGTACAGCTTTCTACAGAGCTTCCAACAACCTCCTTCAGCCAACAGCAGAATGCTCATGGCCTTCCTGCACATGATACTCCAGATCATTACCTGACCATCACTTCCAGTAATCTCTCTCACATCTCAGCATCCCTTCATGTTCAATCTTAATGTTCATCAAGATGATTTAACTAACTGCCCCATCCCCTCTAGTCTTTTCATAACGTTATACTCTTCTTTCTTCTCCTGAAATGTCCTCCCACCGGTACATTGCTGCAGGCTTAAAACCTGCCTAAGTCTAAATCCATCTCTAAAGGCCTAGGGAAGATATTGATCTCTCTATCCCCTCAATTCCCAAGCACTGCCTCTTTGCTTTAAGATGGTACTAACCAAAATCTAATTTAAATAAGACTTTATTGTTCATTTTTCCTCTTTAACTTTCCTCCTTTCTTCACATACATGTGCAGATACACACATATATGCTAATAAAAGAGAAAGATGCAAATTGACTATACCTGTGCAATGCACACCAGCCAATCAGGAGTGAGTATGCAAATTAACCCCCAAAAGATGGTGGGTTAATTTGCATATGCAGACACCAAGGGGCCAGGGATGGGGTGGGACACTTGCATCATCACCATGGCAACGATGCAGGCGTTCCACATTGCCCCAGCTGCTCTGGGCCTCTGGGCAGCGTGGGAAGGCAGAAAGGTGGCTCCAGGCCGGACGAAGGCACTGCCAGTAGTCAAGGGAAAGAAGATGCATTCTTGCATGAATCTTAATGCATCAGGTTTCTAGTGTATATATAAACATGTATACATTTATACACATATTTAACACCTAAAGTAGAAACCAAACTCTTGGAGAGAAAGGCTAACATCTAACTATCTGTCAGAGTGGATATAGCACTACATTGTCTTCCAGAAAGGTGTTCAATCATCCTATATAATAAAAGGGTAATATGCAAATCTGCTGAATGGCAGAAAGACTGGTCGCTCTGATGAACACTGACCACCAGAGGGCAGGTGCTCAGTGCAGGAGCTGCCCCCTGGTAGTCAGTGTGCTCCCACAGGAGGAGTGCCATTCAGCCACAATGCCTGGTGAGCACAATGATGGTGGTAGGAGCCTCTCCTGCCTCCACTGGGGGGCTAAAGATATCTGACTGTGGCTTAGACCCACTCCCTATGAGGAGCAGGCCTGAGCCGCCTAAGCCATCAGTCAGACATCCCCCAAGGGCTCGGCTCCTGGATTGCTAAAGGGTGCATGCTGGGCTGAGGGATCCCCCTACTAAGTGAACTAATGTTGTGCACCAGGCCTCTAGTTAATAAATAAATGAATAAATTTATATGTGTACAAATCAAATAATTATGAGAACTTAAAAAGAATAATGGATTCTAAGTATAAGCTCATAATTAATTAGGAATAAGAATTATTTCAAATAATACCATGGCTGGTTACTACAATCAAAAAATAATTGGACAATATTCTCACAATTACAAAAATCAGAGTGATAACATGGTTTTGGAGGTGTCCAAAACACTTGGACTCAATTTTAGTATTTAGAATATTTGAAATATTTTTCAAGTACATCCATAGTTATAACTCTTCTTTCTTTAAGCCAAGCCTGCTTGTGTTTAAGAATATCACTGTCGCCCTGACCGGTTTGGCTCAGTGGATAGAGCATTGGCTTGTGGACTGAAGGGTCCCAGGTTCAATTCTGGTCAAGGGCATGTACCCTGGTTGCAGGCACATCCCCAGTAGGGAGTGTGCGGGAGGCAGCTGATCAATGTTTCTCTCTCATCGATGTTTCTAACTCTCTATCCCTCTCCCTTCCTCTCTGCTAGAAATCAATAAAATATATTAAAAAAAAAAGAATATCACTGTCAAAACCATTAAAAGTCCCACAGATATGGTACAAAAATTGATGTGATCATATGCAAATTTATCAGAAAGCATTAGTATTTTACTTAAGCAAACCCTATGAATTTTTCAATGTCACTTTATAATCCTTAATAGCTTAGTGTTGATTCTGTAGGTATACCAGGACTTCACAGCGCTTGACCTTAGTACATTTTTATAATGGTCATGACTTGGCCTGAGGCTATGTTTATACTAGCCAAAAACAAAAGAACAATCAGTTAGTTGATATCATGTAAGCCAATAAATTGATTCTTTAAAATTTTTGTTACACATTTTTTTCTTTCTATTCTATTTTTATGTGAGGAGGCAAGATTTATTGGAAGCAAGTGGCCATCATCTTAGTGCTGCAGAGGTTTTTCTGCTGAACTTCTTAAAAGAAGTGGGTGAGATGTAGGACTTATTCTCTTTAAATAAAAGGAACCATACAATCAATAATAATAATAAAAGCATAATATGTTAATTAGATCAGACATCCTTCTGGATGACCTTCCAGATGAAGCCAGGGCTGTAAGGGAAGCCGGGACCCGGGTGACTGCTGGTAACGGAAGGAAGCCAGTGTCAGCAGCCGGGGGAAGGAAGGCCTACTCTTGCACAAATTTTGTGCACTGGGCCTCTATTATCATAATAAGACCTTAAAGATCATCCAGTCATCAACTATTAATTGAAGATATCTCTATCAAAGGATACTAAACATGTCCTTATCTTAAGGATGGCAAATAGGTTTCTCTTTCTTGACAAATTCCACTAACAGACACTAACTACTGGAAGCAATGCATTGAAGATTCTGAGCCTGAGGCTGACATTTGCAGGATAAAAGGCATGAATGTGCTTTCAATAAACATTTATAAACTATGAATCCATGATACACTCAAGACTTCAAATACAATTATGTACAGAAACCACTTTATAAACTATGTGGTATGATTAGAAAGGCACCATACCAATATTAGCACATGTAGACTAGATCCTTCTAGATTATCAGTTCTGAATATTTGGATATTTTAATCCATGGTTTCCCTCTTATATGGTAGCCACTAGTTACCTGGCTGCTTAAATGTAAATTCTTTTAAGTTACATGAAACCTGGAATCCATTTCTGTGTCTCACCACAAGTCCCCCATTTCAATGGTGCAATTGCCGTATGTGGCCAGTTACTGCAATGTTGGACAGTGCAAATATAACGCACTTCCGTCACTGCAGAAAGCCCTATTAGACAGCACCACATCATCATTTCTTGATGCTGAAGTCTGCACAAGTCAACCCTTAACAAACAGGTTCATTAATCTCTTCCAAGCTGACATTTCTTCTCTCCTTCATGAGTTAGGATATGGTAATGGTTGGTCTCTTGCAAATGTGTGTGGCTGTGTGTGGCTGTGTCAGACTTGGTGTGGGGAAGAGGAACGAGTCATAGCTATTGGCTGCTCTGACAGCTGAGTCCTCTGCCCTGAGGTGACTTTGCCATGATGGTCAGCAGAGGTGACTTCATGGGACTTTTCCCCAATGACTCAGGAGTCAAGGAAAAAACAAAATGTTATCAGAGAGGCCTATCCTAACACTCTGCCATGGTAGAATCCTAAAATGAAAGCACAAGTGGAAACTGTGTTCTATCCCAGATGGACAAGGTGTTTGTAAAATCAGAGAGAGGTGAAGACAATAGCAATGAGAGAGGGCTGCTGATGAGGGAGGTGGTAGGAGGCCAAAGACCCACTGATTTGCACAGAATTACCTGGCAAACCACCTCTGGCCTGATGATCACAGGTTGTCAGCTCAGTTCCACCACAGATGACTGAGAACACATCTGATAAGTAGCTGTTTCCTTTGTTCTTTTTATAACATCCCTTTCCTGCTCCTGTTTCTTTGGAAAGGCCATGGAAATCTTGCTAAATGCTGACAATGCTTCTGGCTGGTTTGCAATGACACCTCAGTGGTGCCAAGTTCCTATTGCCCTCTTCACAGGACTTCCATAGTAGCCATGTTCTGGACCTCTCCTTCAGCCACCAATTCACAGGCTGCCTGGCATTTCTCTTAACCCTCTCACTTGTATTTCCTTTAAGCAAAAAATACAACTACAAACTCTGGGAGGACAGGAACTATGCCATATTGGTCTTGGTGGCCCAGGACAAGTCTAGCATAGTGCCCCAAACAGCTGAAGCTAAACTGGCATTGATATTGCACTGTGTGCTCCAGAGTCTGGTTGCCTTGGTTTACATTTCTTCTCTGCTAGTTGTAACTGTGACTTTCTGAGAGAGAGAGAGAGAGAGAGAGAGAGAGAGAGAGAGAGAGAGAGAGAAGATCTCCCTGCTCTAAGCATTATTTCTTCTGTTAAACTGGAGTAATAGTGCTCTCAGGAAGTCATGGTAATGTTTTAAAGAAATGATGAAACTAAAGCTCTTACCACAATGTGTAACAAAAGGTCAATGCTCTTAATAATTTTTGTTGGGCATTAAATAAATACAGAGTAGCCATGCTGGTGTGGCTCAATGGTTGAGTGTTGACCTATGAACCAGGAGGTCACAGTTCGATTCCCGGTCAGGGCACATGCCCGGGTTTTGGGCTTAATCTCTGATCAAGGGCTTGCAGGAGGCAGCCGATCAATGATTCTCTCTCACCATTAATGTTTCTATCATTCTCTCCCTCTCCCTTTCTCTCTAGAATTAATAAAAATATATTTAAAAAAACGATAATACAATATCAGAACCAGGATATCAACATTGATACAATCCACCAATCTTAAAAGAAGATAATAAAACATACAGAGTAATTGCTTAAATTTGCCTATACCTGATACTAGGAAGACCTTAAATATCTTCTTGCACAACATCCACATTTTTTTGAAATGTAATTTATCTTTATTAAAATTAATGTCAGACATTGGGCTTCAATAGGTCTCCTCTAATAGAAAACATGAATGTAGCAAAGCAGAAAACATTATTTTTTCTTGCGTACCTAAAATGCAAAACATAGTCCGAGGTCCACAGGTGGACCCACTTACTCACTGTTATTATTATGAGCAAATTAAAGTGCAGAGCCCATTGGGCAACATAGTTCCTGTTGCAAAAAGCAACATGTAGTGAACTATGGCAACAGAGTAATTGGCTTGAACAACATCTACATTTCTACTGGAGAGGAAACCAAGAGGTACACAGGAAACAGCGCATGCCCAAGTGTACAACTCGGCAGAGCAGGGGCTCCTCAGGGGCAGCTTTCCCATTCCATCCTTCGGATGAACAAAGCGCGCCGCAGGCAGTTCCTGGAGGAAAGTGCCAGTGAAGCAGTCTCTGCACTGTACGCACAACTCAGCATTTTAGGCCTAAAAGAGCAGCAGATGTGGTCACACCCTGCCACAGTGTCAATGAATTCTTCTTCCCAAATGACAGACAATGACAGCATCCTGGTACTGCATATATACCCAACCTTTTATTCTGTATAGCAATAGAAAAAGGAAAGCTCAGACTTTACCAGTTACTTTTGCAGTTATTTCTGTGGGTCAGAGCTAAGCAAAGGGGAAAGATAAATAGACATTTGATCTGGCACCTGAAAAGCCTATACCTTGTGAAGTAAGAAATACTATTGATTGAGCACAGACCACTGAGCTCCACTCTCCTCCGTGCCTCACCTTACTCCCCAGGACAGTAGGCACTCACACCAGGCACATTACAGCTCTTTCCATTTGAACCACACCTGCATGACTTGGAAGGAGCCCACAGATCTTGGAAGTGAAAATGTTGCTACACCAACTGCTGAGGAGGGAATAGATATTGAGAAAAACTAAAGCAGGTAATTTGCCAAGCACTCCAGTGGCAGTTTCACAGAGTGTGTGCCTTTCGAATGCTATTTATTTATTAATTGAATATTTTATTTATGTAACAGAGCTTCTATAGTGCAATGGCCTCAAGAAGTAAACTTGTCTTTGGTCCCAGATTCATTCAGTCTATGACTGAAATCTTCAAATACTTTTTTAATAGCTGTGTGTGTACATGTGTGTATGTGTGTGCATGTGTGTGCATGTGTGTGCTCATGCATATGTATGTTGTTCAGCTTCATTTAAGATGCAGAATCAGAGGCTGTTGGAGCCAGAGGGGATCTCTTGGATCACAGAGTGCCTTTGAATATTTTCCTCAGTAATGAGAATGTTCAGATGCAAATTTAAAATAAATCTTAACTATGTAAGAAGAAAAAAAGTAGTAATGGGTCTTCGGGCTTATCAATCTTCAATGTTTGTTTAGAGTATTCTTAGCTGTTGGGAGAAACCCAGAAGCATCTGTTCTGAGTCTTAATTTACAAGGTCACAGTTTGAAAACCAGTAGTGATTGCAACTGGCTCCGGAGCCTGAGGCCCGGAGAGAGAAGAAACTTGCTAAGAAGAAAAGCTGACTCTGTAAAGGGGTTGCTTGCCTCCACGCTGGCTGGCCTTCACATGTTTGCAAGTGGGCATTAAATGACTCAACATTTAAAAACTGCAACGCCTTCCCAGCTCATTTACGTACGATGGAAGAAAGACTTGGGGTCTGTCTTCAATGGCTCTTATCCAAACTACAAAGTGGGCCCACAGAAGAAGTCCATTACAAATTAATATATACCCTTTTTTTCTCCCTTTAGACACAGCCTTAGTTAGCATTCAGAAAATTATAAACATAGATATGTTACTGAGTCCCTTGATATGATTGGGGGGAAATGTTTCTACCCATTCTTTCCTTCACTGACAGTGATGTTTCTATTAAATACTAATAAATCATATGAACATCTAAGAGAAGGCAGTAATGGTGCACCTAATGACTGAATGAAGGGGGAGAAGATTTCATTAAAATTTAACCTGTAGCTTCATGCACTCTGCAAACAAACTCAAATGTCAACTTGTTTCAAAATTACTGTCATCATATCCTAATAGCAGAGCACCTACTGGGAAATACCTAGAGGAAATAATAAACAATAATAGCTCCTAGCAATTGAATAATACATTTTATCCACGGATTTGACATTTCTTTAGAAGCATTAGCTAATTAAGTTTCACCACATGCCCACAAGGTAGGGATTCATCCCCTGTTTTATAGATGTGCTCATTTAGTATGAGTTGCAGCCCATGTTTGTGGGAGTACTGGGGAGGAAAAATTCCATTGAATTGAAGTGTTTTCCAATTTACTGGGCAATGCAGTGATAACATGGCAGTGCCCCAAGTGAGACCCAGGAGCCACTGAAAAATTAATGCCCATCACAAACAGTTCATTTAATACAGAGAAACCCGAGAACCATGAAAATCTGAACCCATCATGATGCACAAATCAAGCGCTAGTTATCAATGCACTTAAAATATCAGACGCCAAAAGCTTTCTGGGAGAAGGGCTTTCACAGGTACATTTTACAGCTCACACATAAATAAAGATGGACCCAAATATTGAGCAGTTATCCAGAACCACTCAACCACCAGATGTGAGAGAAGGAAGCTCCTAAGAAATAACAAATATATCTCCCCACCCTAACCGCTTTGGCTCAGTGCATAGAGCATTGGCCTATAGACTGGAGGGTTCCGGGTTCAATTCCAGTCAAAGGCACATGGCCAGGTTGCAGGCTCAATCTCCAGTGTGAGGTGTGTTGGAGGCAGCTGATCAATGATTCTATCTCACCATTGATGTTTCAGTCTATCTATCTCTTCCTCTCCCTTCCTTTCTGAAATCAATAAAAATATATTTTTTATTTATTTTTTATTTTTATTTTGTTTTATTGCTTAAAGTATTACAACGAGTGTTATATAGGTCTCCATTTTTCCCCTTGACCTTCCCCCCTCCGCCCCTACCCCCCCAGTGTCTTGTGTCCATTGATTATGCTCATATGCATGCATACAAGTCTTTCAGTTGAAAAATATATTTTTTAAAAAAGAAAAATCTAAAGAAAGGAGACATATGTACTACTCTTTGTAATATTTTAAGTAATAAAACAAAATTTAAAAAAAGAAAAGTCTTCCCCCCAAACACCCACAAATACATTTCCCATGTGTTACAAAAAGTAGATTGAGGCTCAGAGGATGATGTGCCCACTTCCACCCATTCAGACCAGCCTTGCACAGAACATGTTAAATGTGTAAGTGAATCAGATTTTTGGTTGGTGAAAGTTCATTTTTCTTGATATAATTTTTTCCTAAATTAGTGGCTGGCAAACTATGACAGATAGGCCAAGCCTGGTCTGCAGCCTGTATTTGTATGAGAATTAAAAATAGGTGTTTTTTTTTTAAATAGTTGGGACATAATAAAGAGAATAATATTTTTCAATAAGTGAAAATTAGATGAGATTCAAATTTCATTGTCCACAAAGTTTTGTTAGAACATAGCTTTGCTTATCTATTTGTTCTTTGTCAATGGCAGCTTTCATTCTGACAGATGGTGGCAACGAAGCACACATAGTTTACTTAGTCTCAATACTCACTTTCCAGCTTTCTACAGAACAACTTTGCTGATTCCTTCTCAAAATTACACATCTCAGAAATATGCTACCTATTTACAGGTCTGCAAATAGAGTATATATTTCTTATAAATAACCAGAATTTAATTTATATATTTTCATATCTTATTTATGAATCCATGACCTTATCAGATAGTTTCACCCAAAATATAAAATAATTGGAGAATTTTTCCTAACTTCTCAGCAATCACTATTCTCTTCTCAAACCATATTTATACAGTTCTTTATTGTTAAACATTTAACATCCATTATTCCATTAATCTCTCACAAAAACCAGATGAGATTCACCTGGAAAGAACTACTATTTACTGCAGAGGGAGAAACTAAGGCTCAGAGTACTCAAGTGACTTTCCTAAGAATGTGGAGCGCTAAGTGAGAGACTCCTGCCCTGACCCAGAACTGAGTCACCCCTGGGAGAGCAGCGCTCCATCTGAAGGAGCAGGTATAGCCATGGCTGAAATGGAAAAAGCCAAAAATGCAATAAGCCTGACATGAAACAGAAGTTCTAATTCTTTCCTATGCATTGTTGTCTTCGGAAGGCTACCTAGAAGGATTTTGTCTCTGGTCAGCTGAACAGAGAGTTAAGGGATACTTACTATATTTTTGTTTGATATTTGTTCCATGTGCATATGTTAATTTTTAAAAAATAAGTTTATTATTACATTTCCAAACTAACAGAGGATAACCAAGCAGCAGCATTTCCTGCTAGTATGAACTATCTCTTTCTATTTGAGGAAGGACTTCTTCTCCTTGGGGCTAATGGTTCCAATTGGCCCCAAGGAAAAGAGAATTTCCAGTTATATGTTAATCTCAGGTCAGTGTAGCACTTGCCATGAAAACCATTTGAATAGGCCATTTATTTGTGACTTAAAGGAAATGATGGAGGACATCTGTTCCCTGTCCTCATGCCAGCCCTGGCAGGCAACTGATGAGGGGCTTGAAGGAATGTCCTGACTAATCCATCTGGAATTATGCTCTTTTTTTCCTTCCCTTTTATTCCTTTTTACTACTAAATGCTATGACTTACAGTAAGACCAGCTGTCAATTACATTTTCTTACCAGTAACAAATTGCCTTTCAATATATTCACAATCAATACATATTTCTTAGAGGAATGATGTTGCACAAAAATTTTCTGCACATGGTTGGCAATCACAATTAAAAAATAATAACTCATGTTAGAGTTAAAATTATTAAGGCAATTCTTTACTCTTTCAATTTTCTGAAAACCATTGGGAATTCTCTAGAATACATTATCTATCTATCATCTATCTATCTATCTATCTATCTATCTATCTATCTATCTATCATCTCTAGGTAGCAGGAATGTTTATTATTTATTGAACCAGGCATCCTGTAGAATTATAAAATTAAAGAACATTATTATTGAATGGACTATTACAGATTATCTAATCCAATTGTCTTAATCAGTAAGGACACTGCCACCAAAGGGGATTTTGTCCGATGTGAGTCTTGAAAGTAAAGATTATACATGCATTCAATTGGCCTGCAATCTGGCCTCAACTTATATTTTAAATCTTACCATCTATCAGCTCTGCTTCATGCAAATTATACTCCCTACCCCTCAACTCACTCCCAAAACACTCATGTTATATTTTTCCCTCCTTGTTCTTTCTAAATGATATGAATGTCCTTTCCTCTTACTTTTCATATTCACATCATGCCTCCACTCTTCAAGGCTCTATCTCTTGAATTCCTACTACCCTTTACTGGTGGCCATTTCCACTGGCACTTATTTTTATTCATCCATCCTTCTAATTTTCACTGTTCTATGTACGTGATAGGATTACAAATAATTTATACATTTTAATTGCTGCTAGGCCATAATTTTAAATAATAGAAAAGACTGGTATATGGTAGAAGGTTCCAGGTATCTTAATTTTGGTGAAATAATAGATTTAAAAAGTTGAATTGCTACACTGGAATAAACAGCATCAATAAGTTCTCACAAAATAAATGGGTCTTGATTGCTCAGGTGTCTTCTTGCTCATTGAAGAGTGACTCAATTAACCTTAGAATATTTATATTTAAAAGAACCTAAGAGACCTGCCATGCCAAGCTTCCAGTCCTACACATAAAATACAGACCTCTAAAGAGGTAAAGTCACTTACCCAGAACTAAAATGTGGGTCATTTGACACTATATGCCCATACATTCCCCCTTCAATCATATTGCCTTTCCTAAAACACTTTCTTGGTGATGTCCATTGCCAAAACACAAATTTGTGTCATGTACATACATTTCTAGGAGATTCCTCAAGAAACCATAATTTCATTAAAGATATTAGTCAGTCAGCCCTGACTGGATTGCACAGTGGATAGAGCATCGGCCTGCGGGCTGAAAGGTCTCAGGTTCAACTCCAGTCAAGGGCATGTACCTTGGTTGCAGGAGGCAGCTGATCAATGTTTCTAACTCTCTATCCCTCTCTCTGTAAAAAATCAATAAAATATATATTTTTTAAACAGATATTAGTTACACCCTAACCAGTCTGGCTCAGTGGATAGAGCATCGGCCTGCAGACTGAAAGGTCCCAAGTTTGATTCCGGTCACACATATTGCCTTAACCATTGTGGTAGATGTCTCCCCCTCATACTAGGCACAAGTCCTTCAAGGGCATGTACCTTGGTTGCGGGCATATCGCCAGGGAGAAGTGTGCAGGAGGCAACTGATCGATGTTTCTCTCTCATCAATGTTTCTAACTCTCTATCTCTCTCCCTTTTTCTCTGTAAAAAATCAATAAAATATATTTTTAAAAAGATATTAGTCAGGACACACCTCAAAGATCATGAAGTCTTATGTAGATTCTCTAAAATTTCAGGTCTCGTCTGCAGCAGAGTTGAATGAAACAGAGACCAATTCACTCAGCACTCTCTCTAAACACTGTAGATACATATCCCTGCCATTCATATTTGTGCTATTGCCTTTCTGGACCCAGCTCACTTTATGTTTACATCTATTTTATTTTATTGAAGTTTGATTATGATTCACCAAAATTAATATAGATTTTTATTTAATCATTGATTCAACAAATGTTGTTATTATAAAGCAGTCACTGTTCCACCTTTAGGACAGTACAGTCATTTCTATTACTAATAAAAATAGTATAATCAATTACTATTAATGTTAATTGTTTCCTGAATCTCAGGTACTGTATGAGGCACTTACATATCTACTTATTTACAATGTTAAATGCTCAACTGAAGACTGGACTGCAAATAGGGATCAGATTTTAATGCAAGTCTCTCATTGTCCAAAACCTAAGCCTTCAAGAGAGCACAGAGCTTCCCTTGAAGGACTTGTGCCTAGTATGAGGGGGAGACATCTACCACAATGGTTAAGGCAATATGGTGTGAGCTGTTATTCAGGTAAATATACAGTGTCATTGATCACAGAGGGAACTTTAATTCTTCTGAGGAGAGTTAGACAAAATTTTAAGGAATCAATGGCATTCAGGCAGAATCATAAAGAATGACTGGAAGTTTGCAAAGTAGACAAGAGAAAGGAGTTATAGTGGATAGAGGAAATTCTATGGGAAAGGGCGCATTGCTTTAAAAAAATAGCATGTTTGGGGGACTGAAAGCAGCCTGGAATAATTGAATACATGATCAAAAGGATCCTGCTGAGTTGGAAGAGGCAGGGTCTTGCAGGCCAAGCAATGGAGTTGTGGTGTCTCCTGAAGAAAATGGTTCATCAAGGAAGGGTTTGAAACAAAGTGACAGAGCCAAATTTTATATTTTAAAAGATCACAGTGGTGTGGAGTATGTATTAAATAAAACCAGACACAGAAAGAGATGGGGAGAGACAAGAATTAGAAAGTTTTTACTGCACAACTGAATGAAAAAAACAAACAAACAAAAAATCTTGAACTAAGGTTGTGGGGGTGGAAATATAAAACATATTAAAGGGATGTTTAGCAGACTGAACTAACTGGACTTTATAACCAATTAGGTATGGAGGGTTAAAGAGAAAATAACCTATGGTGATTTTCAGGATTCTGGCTTTGACAATAAGAAACCATTAAACGGGGCAGATAGAAGCAGAGGTGGAGAGGAAAAATAATGAGCCCAGTTTTAGAAATGCTGACTTTGGTGTTCGTGAGAAGCATTCAGATAGATGTGTCAAGATGGCAGCCCACAAGAGAATGGAGTGTCAGGTCTGGGAGAGAGATGCCAAGGAGGGGGTCATGAGGGCGCAGGTGGTAATTAAAGCCAATTGTTTGTTCAATATTTATTGAATGCCTATTGTGTGCCAACAGCTCTGTTAGATGTCGGGGAATAAGCAGTTACAAAAGCAGGTTTAAAAACAAAAAAGCTCCTGGCTCTCTTCAAGCCAACATTCTACTAGAGGTTATATTTTATTTTTCTCTTCCAAAATTATTTTATTAGAATGTTTTCCTTTTTATTGAATTTATTGGGGTGACACTGGTTAACAAAACTACACAGCTTTCAGGTGCACAATTCCACAACACATGCTACTGGAAGTTATATTTTAGATCCCACAAATAAATACACAATTACAAATTATTTTAATTACTGTAGAGTACTATAGACATAATAACATGGGACATGTAATCTGTCTTGGGTGGGGATTAGGGGTGGCCAGGGAAAGACTTCCTAAGATGTTAGTCACTTAACTGAGACCTAAAACCTGATAAGGGGCTCAGTAAGTGAACACCACTCCAAGTGGGAACAGTGAAGACCTGAGGTTAGAGTTAGTTGTATTCAAAATACTGAAAGAAGGTGGATGTGACTGGAACACAATGCATGGGTCCAGGTGGAAGAGGTAGGAAGAGTTCAAACAGGAAAGATCTTAGCTTGAGACATAATATCAACCAATGAATCAATCAAACTGGGATATAGGAAATCAAGACTTAATTAGGAGTACAGGGGGGGAAAAGACTATAAAAGAAACTTTTATAATTCCCAACACAGTATGGTATGTACTAATGAGCCTCTTCTTCTCAATTAATAGAAGTAAAGGAGCTGTCATTCATGGCTAATTTCTCCACCAGAAATCTTCTCTTTTGAGAGTTCCAGGAGGGATTGATTAGGTACGTTGGTGAGACTGAAGGTCTCATGAAATGGATAAATAAAATTCAGTATATCCATACAATGGGATACTATTCAGACATAAAAAGGAACAAAATACCAGTAGTATTACAATATAGATAAACTTAAAGACATCATAATAAGTAAAATAAGCCAGACACAAGGCGACACTGTACAATTCCATCACTATGAAATGTTCATAAAGGGAAAATCCTTAGGGACGAAGTAGATTATAGTTGCCAGAGGCTGGTATAAAGGGGATATAGGGAATGACTGCTTAATGCATATGGGGTTTTCTTCTGCAATGATGAAAATGTTCTGGAATTTGATAGTGGTGACGAATGCACAATTCTATGAGTATACTAAAAACCACTGAAGTGCACACTTTAAAAAGGTGAACTTTATGGTATGTGAATTATATATCATTAAAGATGTTACTAAAAAATAATCTCATGGAACTCCTCCCTGCATTCTGTTAAGCTCAACAGAGAATAGACAGACATGAAGATAGAGCAATCTAGACAGCTTGCTTATATAGGATCTTACCAAAATCAATTTTTTTTAAAGCTGCTATTACAGTTGGTGATCTGTGGCTGAATGAGTTATGTCTACATTTAGTAATGACTTTGGAGTTTTAGTTCCACAGGATTATTTTTTTTACCTGCAAAGATGATGAAAAAGTTCTCAGTAATCTATCACCTAAATGATGTGAAGAAGATAGAGTCCATGTGTCTTACAAAACATTGCCACTCACCACCCTATAAAGGAACTGTCACGGAGTCTCACCCTGTGTGATGAATGATGAAGATGACAGATAATAAGATGAGCCAGAATTATAATACACTAGGGCTTGAATGAGGCTTTGAATTCTACCCACATAACATATGTGTCAGTGAACCAGAAAATGTGCTTCACATACAATTTATCCTTCCAGTACTAACCTACTAGCTTGTTTCAGTCCAAAAAAATGGACAAAGATTTAAATTTATCCAAATATTTTTAAAAGAGCCAAGGTAACATTTAAAGTTTTAATATATTTCCAGTTTAAGTAACCAGTGACTTATTGAGATGTTAAATTGTCCTATGTCAAGTACTCAGGAAGTATTGAGAAACAAGTATTCATGTTAATTTTTAAGTTTTCTATTTTTTTTTCTTTGTTAGTGAATGTATTGGGATGGCACTGGTTAACGAAACTATACAGGCTTCAGGTGCACATTTCCACAACACATCATGTGGACACTGTACTGTGCCTTCACCACCCCAAGTCAAATCTCCTTCCATCACCATTTACCCCATCGCTCCTCCATCCCCCTTTATTTTCTCTTGATGATTAATAATTAACACATGGTTACCTGAAATTTATATACCTGGTTAACATGGCGTGATACTTATTATAGATGACTAGAGAAAATGCAACAGAGATTGTAAAAATTTAGCAAATTTCTTAGAAAATAAGATGTAAGTAAAAGAATAAATAAATATTGGCAAATAAGCAAACTACATAGAGGAGCCTTTTCAGAAGAAGGCAGATTGAAAATATTACAAATAAAAATGGTTAGTATTTTATAGATCTCAAAGTATTTTCATATCTGTTAACAAGTTTCATCTTCATATCTGCTCCTTTTTAGAGAGGCAAAATAAGCTTCACAGGGCAAGGCCACTATGAAAACTCACACTTCTAGTAAGTTTTATACCAACTCACATCTTCTGACATCAAGTCCAGTGTATTTGTAACAGAACCAAAATTCTATTGTTATTTTTAGTATTATTAAAATAACTAGAGTCCCGATGCATGAAATTCATGCAAGAGTAGGCCTTCCTTTTAAAAATTAAAAATAAAATAAAATAAAAGTTGATTTTCATGGGGGAAAATGAGACTTATGTAATACTTTAAACAATAAAGAGTTTAAATAATAATAATAATAAAAAAAAAGGAGTAGGCCTTCCTTCCCCCAGCTGCTGGCATAGGCTTCCCTCTGGCACCCAGGACCTGGGCTTCCCTCACAGTCCCGGCTTTGTCCAGAAGGTTGTCCAGAAGGATGTCTGGTCTAATTAGCATATTATGTTTTTATTATTATAGATAATAATAATTAATGGTATTTTTATTTTCACATGATAAAACAATATATACAAATATCAGATAGAAAGTGAATAATAGCCTATGGTATAAAAACTGATTAATGGCCTAGAAAATAATGTATTTTGTAAAATACCTGATTTTGTTGGTTTTGTCATTACTTCTTTTCACCTCATTAACAATAGGCCCTTAGATATCCATATATACCTGGGATGAATGATTCCCCAACTAGATGGCCATGTCTTAACGATCCACCCTTATAGGAGCAAAGAATAATTAGAATTCTTTTAATCTCTTAGAATTTCACATTCTCACATCATTTGGTGTTTACCCTTTCGCCAGAAAGAAATTATTTCTAGCCAAAGGGTAAACCCACCAAACTTCCATCTTTTGTGGTTTTTCCTTCTTGTCCAACTACATAAGCATCTCCCAAATAAAAGATAATTGTGTTGATTGAGATATTTACTCAGGATTCTGCTCTGTGTTCCAAAATGTAGGCAAAATGGGGAAAAATGAGAAATAGTATCAGAATGGAGCAAAGAGAGAGGAAAAGTAATATTTTCAGAAAGTAGAATAATTTATCCTGGAGATAAAACTGAGCAATAACCCAATATAAACTAAATTTACAGTATAGGGCTAGATGGCAGTTAGGGCTTTCCTTGAACTTGATTAATCTCCAAAATGTATTCTCAAGTAAATCAATAGACTCTTGGAATTATTTCAAGTCATTGTCATCTTTGGGAGATAGAATAGGTGTTGAATATGGAGGAAGTGGGGCGTTTCAATCTCAAGAGATCGCTAAACCATACTGAAAATCATCACAACCAGATGTCAAAGTTAAAGGCATTTAAGGAGTCCTACCCAGTTGCAGATATCTCAGCTCTTAGATCAATGCACCTATATGTGATCACCATCTGACTAAGCAGTTAGTCACCAGACAATGGAAAATTCATTGCTGTGACCCAGCACGTGATCTCATCTACCCCTCCCCCCACCACCCGTGAGCGGAGGACTACTCCCCAAAGCCAAAACCTCAGCCACTCCATACAATAGAAGCAACTATAATAAATGGGGGGATTCAATGATAATGTGAGCTCACTGGGCAGATAAGAGTTGACCCTCCCAAAGTGCTGAACCCCATTATTGATAAATTTTCCCATAAGCATTTGGCTGTTTAATTAACAAGTTTTAATTCT
>PVJC01029943.1:0-21521 GCA_004026665.1 Murina feae | reverse complement strand
TTATGAGAGTCAGCTGTGTCTACAGTGGGAGAACTTCTGTGCTGGAGACACCCTTATGGGGCAAGAGTTGTTTCAGTGGAGCTTTTATGCTCACTGCATCTGCCCCGAGTGTGTTCCTTGTGGATCTGTTTTGTTTAGGTTAGTCCCACTCTGGCCGCTGGGTTGGGGCTGGCTCCTGTATCTTTAAGGAGGTATTGCTGCAGAAGCCTCTGACGCACTTGGGAGGGGTGGGACCTCGGGGAGTTCGCCGGGCGGGGCGGAGCAAACAGCTATGGCGCTTTTCAGCGCTGCACTGAGAGACGCCAGGACTCTGTGTCCCACGGTAATTACTGCAAGCAACGCTGAGAGAAACCCGTTTTGGATTTCCTCCTGGTGCTAGTCTCTGGGTGTCTGGGTCCTTAGAAACTCGCTTGGAACTAGAGTTCGGAGCTGCTGAGGACTTGTGGCTCTCTCCATTTTGGAAAAGAATCGCTTCCCCCGGCGTCAGCCCTTCCCCGAGCCCATGCACGCGCCTCCGTACCTCTGTACTTTGCTTCCGCCGCTCCTCTGAATCTCAGACTCTTCACTGGTTGTAGGATTTTCACTCAGCCAGCCGTCCTGTGGGTGCGAGTGGTGTCCGTGTGTTCTTTTCGTGGTTTTTCTGAAATAGTTGTTCACAGCTGCATATATGGTGTCTACCCTATGCCGCCATCTTGTTTCTCCTAAAAATCTTTTAATTCATTTACATTTAACGATATTACCGTTATAGTTGGGTTTAAGTGAACACTCTTATCATGTATTTTATTATTATATTTATTTTTCTATTTGTCCCATCTACTCCTTGTTCCTTTATTAGTCCTTTCCTTTATCACTTTGGAGATCACCTGAGGATACATTTTTACTGATTTTAGAGCGAGAAGGAAACATCAATGGGAAAGGAACATTGCTCAGTTGCCTCCCCTATGTGCTCCAAGCAAGGATGGAACCTGCAACCCTGACCAGGAATCAAATCCGCAACCTTTTGGTGTGTGGGATGATGCTCCAACGAACGGAGCCACCTGGCCAGGGCAATCAGTGTTTTTATTATTCTGTTTTACCTCTTCTATTAGGTTTCTCCCTCTCTCTCTTTCTCTTTTTCTAACTTATCTTTATTGCTATAAATATGACAGATGTCCCCTTTGTTTCTTTGTTGCTGTTTTTTTCCCATTGACTCCCTCCATCCTGCACCCACCTCTCCCAAGCCACCCTATTGTCTGTGTCCATAGGCTATGCATCTATTAGGTTTTAACTAAACCTGTCTTTCTGTTGTTAGTTACCCAGAGCAGTGGTTCTCAAAGTTACTGTGCCTCAAAGTACTTAGAGGACTTGTTCAGACATAGATGTCTAGGTTCCACCTCCAAAGTTTCTGATTTAGTAAATCTGAAGGAAGCCTGAGAATTTTGAGTTCTAAGAAATTCTCAGGGAGTGCTTATGTATTCTCTGAACAAAACACAGTTAAAAGATATTTGAGCCTAAACGGCAGAAGTTTTTTTATATTACCAAAATATTCTGAGACTAACATTTTATGCTTTTGTCATGCCCTTGAACTATTTTCTAAAGAAAAGTTCTTCATCTTTAAAAAAGTTCCCCCAAAATATCATTACTGATGCTTAGTTTATTTTAAATATTGCCTGTAACCTTTTTTCTTTAGTCACATAATCATATCTTTTCTCCTTTTTTTTTTTTTTGAGATTGCATTTCTCAAATTCAGCCCCCAAATTCAGAGTAATGAACTCTTACTATGTCTTTTACACCAAAATTGTCTTTGGGAGTTTCCTGGTCAGGTGCTACACAGTCACAAAGGTGCGCTCATTTATTCTATTAAAGGAGGAATACTAGAAATAATTTAGTACTTTTGGTTTACTCCAGATTTTTTACTAGCTAGAAAATACTGTATAAGTCTTCAATGTGAAAAGACCTTGAAATCCATGAGTTTAAACTAAGTTAATCACACTTCAGTAGTGTATTATTTTACATAGGAATGTAAAATAAATGTATTTTTTAACAATTGTGTAACTTTCAGGTTTTACAAAAGCATACTCATGTCCATATATAAAGACTGGTGCAATAACTATACTTAAAAATTGAATTTTTAAAAAGAATATATTGTTTTCAGGTGACAATCCCAAAATGTTTTGTGGGATAAATGAAAAACTGGAGACTTATTTTTCCTATATGGGTTACTATTGACTAAATCCTTATAAAATGATTATGTGTTATTTCAGAAAAAAGGATTCCACTTTCCACTATTCTAGCATTGTTGGTTACTACAAATGAACCTGAGCCACTAAGGCTTGTCATCCACAAACAGCTTTTGCTTTTCCGTTACATTTGCCTGAAATCCCTGCTATAAACTGAGTCTTCTGGAAGAAACATAAAAAAAATGAAAGCCTCAGAAAAGGTTTTTACTGTACTCATAACTGTTGATTCTTCAGGGAGTAACAGATGTTTCAGTATAAGCTGATATCAGCATAGCAAACAGATACCTGGCAGATTACCAAGAGATAGAGTTCTAGGATTCTTTAAATCTAGAAGATGACTTTGTGAAATTGCTTGCATTACCCTAAATCAGAAAAATAAGATATCATTACCTTGGACTAAATAAGCTAATTATGGCTAATGTTCTATTTCCAATGGGCATATAATAAAAATTCCTTTCTTTTTATTTTGAACTCTCTGTTGGCTACACTTGTATAAACTGGAATGAAAACACTCTTTAAGTGATATCATGAACTAACTGACCCTTTGTAATTCAGGGGAAATTTCTATGAAAATTCTTAATGTAGCTTGTAAGTAACACATCATCAGAAAAGCATAAAATAATAATTCTGGAGAAAAATGACAAAAATACAAAAGTATCTCCAAATGGTAAAGTGGTAAAATATTAGCCTTTACTTTTCATAGCTATGTAGCTATTTTGCATAGGTTCAGTGAATCTCCTCCCCTTTCCACCTGCCAGTAATTTAAAAATCACTTTGGTGACCATGCATTAAGTCTTATAAAGTTAGGTATGCCATGCCCATTATTAAACAAAGTCTAAGTGAATTAGATGGTTCTTGGTTCCTGATCTCAGTGTATGGGCTGATGAGAGCAATATCTTACATATAAAACTAATGACAACCTTATGAACTTTACAAAGCCTCCAAAGCCAACGCTTCAATTTTAGTATCACATGGCTCCAGCTTTATTAACCATATTACAGGGTCTTTGTAAACTAAGCATCACCTTTTCTCCCACTTATATACAAAACTGGCCAAATTAAACATCAAAATAGCGAGATACTGCATCAGAAAATCATTAAGTAAATCTACATGGTCAAAGTCACACCTTAGGAGGAAATGTGGAGGCAATATGGACACCTTAACCAGATGGGTAAGCCATGCACATTACATTCCAGTCAGAAAACAACACTGTGCAGTGAAGGATTAACACAGCCTGCCTAGGCTGTGTAAACCTTCCAGATTCCCAAGAAAGGTTTGGCCCCTGCTCAGCTCCTGGGAGATAGCCATAAACCCCTGGAATACCCTGCTTGATAAGAATGCTGTTGTCTACCTGGGGAACTCAGGCCCTGCCAGACAGTCTATGTTAACAATGTGATTTATGGTGAGGAGCCTTGGGCCATGGGGTCCAGCTTGAACTCTACAGGGGCTGGTCCCACAGGCATGGGCAGTCAGCCATGCCTGTGTGACGGCCAACAATAAAAAACTTGGCCACCAAGGCTTGGAGGAGCTCCCCTGGTTGGCAGTACTCCAAACATATCACCACACATCGATGCAAGAAGTAAGGGCTGTCTGCATGACTTCACTGGAAGAGGACCATGGGAAGCTCATGCCTGGTGTTTCCCGAAATTTGTCCCATGTCCCTTTTTCTGTTGTCAGTTTACTGTATCCTTTCACAGTAATAAACCCTAACAGTGCTTCTCTGAGTTCTATGTGCCCATTTAATGATTCTTTGAACCCGAAGTTGATATTTGGGGACCCATGAAACACACTCTGCAACCCTGAGATAAAGTAACAACAAAAAGTCACTCTATCTAGTTTTTGTTCCCCCAAGTAAATGAAATCTTTGAGTCTCTCCTGTAAGTTATTCTCTCAAAAAAACAACAACTATTTATTTGAAAATGCTGATGTCTGAAGATACATAATGACCTTTTTGGATATGATAATTGTGTGAGAAAACTGCTGTTTTCCGCCTTGAAGAGAATACTGTAAACTTAGTGACTTTGGTAATTTTATAGGTTTTTTTTTTCACCTTTAAATACTTGTCATAGTTTTAATTTGATAAGGCTGTCCTTCTAAAGCTTGGACTCTCTCAGAAACAGTATACTAGTGAATGCCTTTTCTTTTCTAAATGCTTTAGTCTCTGAGTGGTTTGTGTTTTATTTCAGCAGGTGAATCAATATTATTTTAGTAGACCGGTTAAGAGAAGGAAACTATACTTTCTGCAGCATATCCATAGGAATGAATGCTCAGGAGTAGCTCTGAGAATGAGAAATCACAGGCAGATAGATACCCTATCTAAATACCAAAGGCACAGCCCGCCCTCTCCTTCAGAGCTACACTGTAAAAGCACAGAGGAACCCCCCCCCCCCCCCCCCCCGCCCTTGAAAGTTTAACTTAGGTGCTCAATATTTACACCAAACCACAAGAACGACTCTAAGGATGTAACTGATACCAACTTTCCCAACCTTATCAAACAGAGAAGTTATAGATATAAAATCATAGAATAAGCTTTAAAAGATCAATTACTTTTGAGATGAAAGAAAAAGTAGAAATTCATAACCTAGAAATAAATTCTTTTAACTCTGGTTCCGAATTTCCCAGCTTTACATTTGTAGCTTATTTTGGGGAAATGGGAGGCAGTAGTAACACTTTTTATGTTGTGTTCAAGCATTCAATATTTAATAGTGCTATTCTCTCACATGTAATACATATTGTGGATTTAGCTATCTCTGAAAAAATATTTTTTTTGTTTTAAACCTTTTTTTTTATTACATAAAGTTTTACAAAGATTAGTACATATATCTCTTTTTTCCCCTGCCCTTCCCCAGCCTCCCCTACCCCTGAAAAATATTTTTAAGGTACATTTTTTTTTGCTAGAAATTATAAACTATAAAACCATTAGTGAAGTTTCATGGAATTTTTAGGAATGTCCTTAAATTTAATTTTAAATGAGTTTTCTGTGTACCAGTATGATTTATGTTTTAAATAACACATTTGTAAAGTCAAAAGGACCAACAGTGATGGGCAGTGAAGTACTTTCCAGTTCAGCAAGAAGATTTTGGGCAACTGCCCTGTAAACATTAATCTTATATTTCAGGCCAGAAATGCTTCACATTCTGTGCTAGCTGAGTAATAGATTTTTCTAAGAAATGCCCCACAAGTCAATGTACATTTAATTTTGAGAAAAACTAACCAAAAAATACCTTACCAGGTTTTTCAGAAGCTACCCTAAAATTTAATCAGATTAAGCAAAATCAGTTCAAAAGGATATTATTTTAACTCTGACTAGGTCTGACTCACTTTACAATCCTTTTTATAAAGACTAAAATTCCTTTCTTTTTTCTTTTTTTTTTTTTTGTTAATCATTACCTAAGGATATTTTTCCATTGATTTTTTTTTTTTTTTTTTTTTTTTAAGAGAGAGTGGAAGGGAGGAGGAGAGACAGAGAGACTCATAGATGTTAGAGAGACACATCATTGGTTGCCTCCCACATGTGCCCTGGGCTGGAGATTGAGCCTGTAATCGAGGTATGTGTCCTTGACCGGAATTGAACCCGGGACCCTTCAGTCCTTGGGCCGATGCTCTACCCACTGAGACAAACTAGCTAGGGCTAAAATTCCTTCCTTTAACTATTTAAGCAACTTTAATAATTTGTAATGGTGGAAACTTACAAGTGGGTAGAATTCCATTACTAGCATCATTCAAATGTTTACTTCCCTGTGGCACTTCTTCCTATGTTTTGACCATAGCTCAGAGCAAAATTTCACAAAATACTGATAACCTTCTCTATGTGTGATACCCTCTGATATTTTTAATGCTATTCTGTAGCATTTAAAAAAGTTGGTAGTGACCCACTAAACTGATTTCACGATCCATTAATAGGATATGACCTGAAGTTTGAAAACACTGACTTGGTCCAACAAATGAGAAATATGAAGTGTGAAGAAACTGAGTAGCTTACATTCACAAAGAAAGTGAGTGGCAATCATTTGCATATTTTGTACAAGTCAATAATTAGCCTCTAAAATGTAATCTTTCTGTGCATTATTTTTCGTTAGTCTAACTCATTATTGCTTGATTTCTGCTCCCCTTGCTCTCCACTCCCCATTTGCTTTAATGTTTCATACACAATTTTCTCTATTCAGGCCTTGAATTTGAAACTGTTTATGTGGATAGTATTAAGTTTAAACTTACTAGGTGAACTAATATCTTCAATCAACAAGCTTATAGATCAAGAACGCTACAGGTTAAAAAAATACAGATGAAAGCTATACATATATAGTCATCAAGCCAACTTTATCCAGAGATGAAAACAAAGATTTAGTAGACAAATATTTGTTGAACACTTACTATGTGCTAGTCATTATATCTCTATGTCACATATTGTTTTCTTCCTTGTATTATATTTAAGTATGCCTTGTTTTCCCTATCAACTTATAAACAACTAGAAGACAGAACCCATGCATAATTTGTCTTTGAATCTCCTATAGCATTTAGTACAATATCTTGAGATCAACGAATAGTTGATTAGAGATGGATAAACACTTGCTGAATGAACAAGGCAAACATACCAATATATAAATCCAACATATAAATAAAGAACTACCTTGGCTCTCAAACCTCTTCCTCTTAGCATTATAATAGCTAAGAAAGCATCGTTTGAATGCCGATGGTCTGTGCCCCCAAGTAAACAAACAATAAAATATGGCATAATCTTAACCAGGGGTTATGTAAAATATGATCACATATCCTTAGAAGGTGAAATAACTGAACAGCTGACCTGAAACAGCACCTGATCCTGAAACAGCACCTGATAACTTAGGTGAGACCGCCTGAATATATTTTCATTGCATTTACCAAATACCTATTGAGAGGTTACTATGGGCCAGATATTGTGCTAGGTGCTGGGCTAGAGTGGTGACCAAGAAAGAATCTTGTTTCTAGGAGCTTTCAGTCTACTGGGAAGACAAACAAATAACAAGAAAGTTTGCTAAGTACAAAGACAGTAGAAATACTTAGAAGAGGCAGCCAAGACAGATTTGGGAGAAGGCAGGGTGTGAAGGGGAGACTTAAAGAGGGCTTCTTAGAGGAAGCAATAAATTGGGATCCAAATAAGGGAAAGTTAGGTGAGCAAAATCTAGGTAAGAAAATCTAGACAGAGAATATGGTGGGTAACTTCACCCTTATTCTAAAAATTCTAGAAAGCTGATTATATCATTCATATAACTTTTTACCTTCCTTTGATAATTCATAATGCCCAACATTCCTCTTCCAACCACCAACACCTGGTTCCAGCCTTCAACATTACAGACAGTTGAATTGGTCATTCGTAAGTCTTATATTGTCACATAACTGCCTCAGAGCAAAAGTAACAAGAGATCAACAGTGATTTTCTACTGTTTTCTACTAAAACTGCTCAACATATGGGTTTATAATGGAACATGCACGTACTAGTATAATAAAAAATAAATTTCTTCAGGAGTGGGAGAGCGGTTTTCTCATTTATATTTCTAATTACCCACGACATCTAGTAGGATCTTTCATCAAATAAAAATCCAATGGCTCCATACCAATAAGAACACTCTCAAAACACCCACCAGATAAACAAAATCCATCAAATTTTTTTTAAAACTTTACCTGAGGATATTTTTCCATTGATTTTAGACAGATTTTAGGAGAGGGAAAAACAGAAACATCGCTGTGAGAAACACCTCGATTGGTTGCTTCCTGAACAACCCCTCACCCCTGCCCCCCCCCCCCCCCACCCCCGTTGCAGGGAGGAGCCTGCAACCAAGGTACATGCCCTTGACCAGAATCGAACCCTTTGCTCCCCAGGCTGTAGCTCTATCCACTGAGAAAACTGGCTAGGAGATTCTTTTTTAAAAAATATTTTTACTTGAGAGAAAGAGAGAGAAACATTAATGAGAATCATTGATCAGCTGCCCCTGCACATCCCCCACTAGGGATTGGGCTCTGCAACCTGGGCATGTGCCCTGGCCTAGAAATAAACTGTGACCTTCTGGTTCATAGGTCAACACTCAACCACCAAGCCATGCTGGTGGGGTGCACCTAATTCTTGAAGTAAATAATATGTAGCTATGACACATACAAATGCTGGCCTAGATTATATTTTAAAACTTTAACTTTATGCCTAATTCTCCTTACATTAAAAAACACACAAAAAAGGAATTTAAAGGAGGAAAGTTACATGAAGGTAAGGATATGGGTTACGAAGGTAATTGCCAAGGCAAGGGCAAGGCCTATTTAATTAACAAAAAGTAAAACATATTTTTATTTAACTCCACTTTGCTTTAATTAAAAGGTGCCATGGCACCCGTGTTGTTTTTGTTGTTGTTTTTTTAATCTTACACATGCTACTATGTCTTAGGTTTGTCTTGCATACCTCTGGGAGTCAGCTTGTACTTATCTAAACCTCACATATAATTAAATGTTCTCAGTAGGCACAGCGTTATGCACAGCTGAATGGAGTTCCAGGAAACCCCACTAGGAGTTTCACTATTAACTCACACCAACAACGGCCATGGTGTTCCCTCCTATTGTGCAAGAGCTCTACCGTAAGTCAAATTTTAATTTAATCCTTCACATCTTATCAAGAAACTAAGAATAATACTTTTACAATTAGAGCTGTATTTTAAAAAGCTATACAGAAAGCTCAAAAATAATTTTGAAGTGTATCATCCCAGCCAGCTAGCTCACGACATCACGCATACCCTCCTTTAAACTTACACTGCTGAGACTGAGCGCTTCCCTTCGACAATCCCAGCTTTAGCTACAAGCTAATAAAAAGGGCTCAGTTGCCAATGACCCAAATAAGTAGTTAATTGAAGATTCCAACTCTTATTTCCAGGATTAGAATATTCATAATACCTGCTGCTTTAAACATTTGAACTTTGTAGCTTCATAGTTTTGTCGAAGTTGAGATCTATCTTGGCTAGAAAGTTCCAATCTTATTTTCTCAACTTCTGATAAAAAAAAAAACACCAACCAACCTGGTTTTCACTTTTGCGAACAAAATCAAGGATCTCTTCCTGTGTTTCTACTAGGTGGTGCACAGCTGGAGGGTGGCTACAGCAACTCTTGTACACTGACGACAGTCCTGGTCTAGGAAGGGAATCGTTTGCTCCAGCCCTGAAGGAGTCAAGGCTCTGGGGAGCAGCAGTCTGTGAGCCGAGACACACTTTTAGTCCAGTAGGTGTGATGGAGGAACAAGACCATTCTTTGTTGCCTCTCAATAACAGATGTCACCCCAGCAACCAAACCAAGTTGCTGTGTGTGATTAGGTAGCACTATACTCTTTACCCCCTCGCACTAGAAACCTGAACTTTGGAACAAACAAAAGAATTTCCTTCCAGGCATAGAAAAAGAAAACACAAAAAGCAGATACTCCCCGAGTAAATTAGAATAGTCCCACTGTTAAGAATGCCTGTCAGCTTGCTTTCAGGCTTTACGCCATGTAAACTTGGGTTCCTGTCATTTTTCCCCACTCAGATTTAACGTTTATTGAACTTTTACTCAGTGCCAACCTTTTTGCTGAGGGCTTTACCATGTTATTTCATTTACTCCTCACAAAAACTGCACGAGGTAGATAGTAATATAATCCCCACTTTATGAATGAGAAACAGAGCCTCCAAAAATTTGATGTTTGAGCTACTAAATGGTAGAATCACAACTTTAACCCAAGTCTTCTAATTCTGAAATCACATTTTTTCCTACCACACTACTCTGATTTTGCAAGAAAATTCTAAATAGAAATATTCAAGCATTCTTGAAAGTATCTTTAAAAATTTTTTTATGGTACTTTGTTTTAGAAACACATTTCTATAAGTAATGACTTCACTACTGATAAACTAAATATTATATTGAGTCACTTTCTTAAGTGCATAGAAAAAGGCACAGAAAGATAGGGCTACATATGGTCCTATGCTTTTTGTTTGTTTTTGTTAAATATAAACTATAGAATTCACATTATTGAGAAAGAAAAAGTAGAAAAATAGCTAAGGTGACAAAACTGAGTTTAGATGATGTGCTCTGTGGGGTATCTCTGGGGCTGAAGGAACTGATAGAGGGAAACACTTTTTTCTCTGCTGTTATTTTTCAGGACAATCCCAAGCATCAATCTGCCTAGTCTCTGTCATTTCCCCAGCTCAGGTCTTCTAACCTAGTACAGCTTCTCTTACTGAGAATGAATCGAGTTCTCCCCAGGAAGACAATTACCCACCTCACCTATGCACACTTTTTGGGAATTTCCTAGGACATAAAAATGGTCCTTATTGAAAATTTAATCCTTATGAAATATGAAAGTATTACATATATCCCCCCCATTGATCCCTTCTAGCTCACCCCCCCCCATTGAAATTGCTTTTCCTAGCTCCCTAAGATCCTGATGAAAAATTCTTTTACGTCTTAGCTTGAACATTCGCCCAGCTGTGGACTCAATAAAGATGTACCTCTAATTCTCTCCCCTTGGAATCACCATTTCTTAAACTATTGCCCTATTTTCCGAGTTCTTCCCTCCCAGTTTGCCTTTCCTGTCAGCCTCCCATTTTATTTCAGTTAATGTCTGCAATTCTCTAGTTATCCTGAGGGATTCCAGTGAGAAAACAAAAAAGTTCAGAAGTCATACTAGTTTCTGAAGGCTCCTGGAAAGACAGGTCAACAAATGTTAATTTATTATAAAACACACAAATACACAGAAATCTTTAATAGCACCAATTTAAAAATATAAAAAATAAGAATGTACCATATTTCCTCATACTTTTGCTGGATGAGATAATAAAATGTCTGACTTCTTCCCATAATTTCCTATAAAAAATATGCTGGCTTTGTGGGTCCTGAAAACCACATTCTTAATTTATACTGATGAATATTACATATAATGCAAAAACTAAACGTCGCCAAAAGCTATAGTTATAAAAGGATTTATAAAGGAGAATGAGAACAGAGGAAAGCTTTTGCAGTTGGGTTGTCATCTAAAATTGAAGTAACTATGGGTTTTTATTGGTAATTGTCATAGCAACTTGGGCTAAAGGCTTCATGCCCTAACTGGTTTGGCTCAGTGGATGGGGCGTCAGCCTGGGGACTGAGGGATTCCAGGTTCGATTCTGGTCGAGGGCATGTACCTGGGTTGCGGGCACATCCCCAATTTTTCTCTCTCATCGATGTTTCTAACTCTCTATCCTTCTCCCTTCCACTCTATAAAAAAATCAAAATATATTAAAAAATAAATAAATAAAGGCTTCACAAAGCTTTTCCATTCTAAAAAAGAAAAACATTTCATTTCACAGCTCTAAAACAAGATAGGGAGGAAGTGCTAGGAGAGTTACAAAACCTTTCCATACTCTATTAATTTTAAATCGGTTCTTAGGGTTACAGCCTAAATGAAAAAGTGGGATGGTACTTGAAATAGTATTTCAAATTGAAGCTCAATTTTAAATGTCATCAATCCAGTATAATTTCTCAGATTTAGTTTAAGATATCTGAAAGTGAACAATGTTTCTAAAATATGGTGAGATTAATATTTCAGTCAATAAAAAAAAAAACCAAACAGCCTATCACTTATTATTTGGGACTCTTAGATCACTAGGCATTAAAAAATACTACAACCTGACACATTATAGAGGCTAGAAACATAATTCAAAATTTCATAAAGATATATTAAGTTAAACCACTTTAACAATATAAGACAGTTCATTTAAGGTGACAGTTTTGCTATAGTGTTACTGTTCCCACATGATATCATCTCTTCTTAATTTCATTTGAAGATTATGGACTGGCATTGGATGAAAGTTGCTGTTCTTCTGAAGAGAGTGAGGTAGCAGACATTTTCTAGGGCTATATTTTATATTCTTTAATCCTTTAGGGTTGCTATCTTCTCGTTGAATACATGAAGCTTCACTCATCTTTGAGTTTTGAACTTTTTGCTGCAGTTTGCGAACCTGGAGAGAAAAAGATCTACCATTTTAATAAAAAACATTAAAGATATAACCTATAATACATGGACTGGATTGATGGTTAAAAATTACATACAATTAAAAAGCTCATTAAGGTCTTATTTATTCAATACCTATTAGATGCCTACTATTGTGCTAGTCAGGTAGAAATAAAGCTTCTTGTTCTCAAGACACTCACTGCTCTTCTAGTGAAAGAAAAGCACAAACATGACAGCCAAGAATAATTCAAGCTGGGATAACGTGGACTAGGACAAAAACTGTGTATCAGAGAAGGCCAACGCAGGACAAGATCAATGTGGGCTGGAGAAGCAGAGAGAAAGGTCTGTGGAGAATACGAAATGGGCAAAAACTATAAAAAAGAGAGGAGAGAGAAGAACCTTTCAGACTATATTAACAGCAAAGATTGGGCGCTAGCAATGAGCACCAAGTTTATAGAATCAAAATATGTATATTACTTAAAAGAATCCCTGAATTTAAAGTACTATTGAATGCTATTAATAACAGCAACAAAAAAGTCAAGGGAACAACCTTACCTCATTAGGAGTACCTAGTAATGGTTGGATAGACAGAATTTAAAAAAACACACAAAACCTATCAACTAGCCAAACCCATTTCATCCAAGTCCAGTCAATTAGTCTATTTACCGATGCCTTAGTCTAAACTGTACCTGATGTTCTATTTGTCTAAGGCCATTTTAACTGCAGACATTAAATTTATCATGATAAAATACTTGAAAGTTTATGCTGCTATAGCTATTATGGAATATAAATATTGTCACAATAAAATTTATGTTCACACTGCCTAAATTTTAAAAAGTGACTACTTTCCTATTCCCTTCAAGTTTCTCTTAAGGAAGTATATTATGTAATCTTCATCCTAGCATAATCATACAAAATTTTTTACTTATTATAGCATTAAGAGCCATTCAAGTGAAAACTTGCTTTAAAGTATTCATTTCTCTCTTTCTTTTTTAAAATATATTTTTATTGATTTTGGAGAGAAAGAGAGAGATGAAACATCAATGATGAGAAAGGATCATTCATCGGCTCCACTGAGGAGCCTGCAACCTGGGCATGTGCCCTGTCTGGGAATCGAACCATGACCTCCTAGTTCAGAGGTCAACGCTCAACCACTGAGCCATACGGCTGGGCCCTCTTTCTTTCTTTGTTGGCCATAGAAGAATAAAGGCAGTAAAATCCTGAATCCTTTATTACTGTCCTATAAAGTGGGGGAGGCTTAATTGTGAGGTTAATATATCACCAACTTATATTAATGTTATTACACAGGCAGATGGCTACATGACTTGAGAGTTCCTAGAAAGACTCCCTCTGCCTTCTGCTCCAGCAGTGTAATAATGCTAATATTCTCACTTGTAAAGTTATTATTTTGGGATATAATAATGGTCCATGACTGCTCTGTTAAAATATTGAGATTATTATGCCACTCTTAGTTATTAAGAATTGCCACGCAAGGAGAGAGTCTCCCTCACCATCTCCTATAGCACAGATACTCAGGGAATGCAGCAAAGCACAGCTTTTTTCTGGGAAAGTAGAAATAGTGGTTATAGGATTGGGTACTGCTTAAGGAGCCAGGTTCATGTACGGTACTGAATTAGAGACCTGTCAACATAAGGGACTTCATTAAGGAAGCAGAGAAGGGTGGAATAAGGGGGAAAATGCTAAAAGGGTAACTGGAAAGGTTATAAAGCAAATTCAGCATACCTCACTATTTCCCCAAAAACATTTCTGAATACATAACTACATTTTCTTCCTCCCTTCTCATTATCTTATCTTGGAGAGTTCTGGAGGAGGCCATGTTATTCCAACAGAACAGATGGCTCTATTCTATAATAGGCCCAAGTGACTCCTATTTATCATCTTTTCACTAAGTCATACATACAGACCTCAAATTTGGAAGGTCATACAGAGATATACACTGAATTCAGGTATATTATCTTTTAATTAAAATCTTTTTTTCTTTTTATTAAAATCTTTTACTAAAACTTTCTTACACTGTGTTGATGCTTCATCAGTTTGGAAATCTGTTCTCTTTTAATTTCCATTTTCCTGACTAAATGCTCTAGTTCACATTCTATGTCTTCACAGACTGCATGGCTTTCAGTTTCCTTCATTTGATTCAGTAGCTCTTGGTGCTCTCTATGAAAGAAAAGCAAATATTAGACACATAAATTTTAGTCAGAGTTTAAATATTAATCTGTCGACAGTCTGTTCCTATAATTAGGGCTATCTAATTGAACATATGGTAAATAAAAATAGGTTCTTGTGATTTGAGATTAGCTATATATAGAAATATCTTAGACTCAGGGTCTTAAAGAAGCTTTAAAAAAGTCCAAATTCTTCATGTTTATAGCTAAATGTAGCAAACTATTCGGATGTCCTTAGGTAGAGGTATTATTCTTTTTAGTTCTAACTTTGGAATTATTAACATAGGATCTTTGGAAGAATTCCAGCTGTGGAAGTATTTACCAGAGAATTCCTTAGATAGTCTACTCAAAAAAATACTGCCAAAGGAACTAGCTACCTCTTCTACATTAGTCTTAGATCAATTAGCTGGCTAGCCAAATCATATATTTTCTGAAATTCTGTTTGCTATAGATGCTTCAACTTGTAACGCAGACCAGCCAGAGTTTAAAACAAGAGATGACATTCCTACTTGTTTAATGAAATCATTCTTATAACTAAAAGATTATAAAAAAACCAACACAATCTTCCTTTTAAAAGCTTTTGTGAGTTATAATTTAAGATCACCAGAACTCATTTGTTAGGATGGCAGTAATATTGTGCTGTAAGTTGAGATCTTGGAAATACAGATTCCTTAGATTAGATCAATAGTAATTACACACAACTGAAAATTTAAACCCAGTAGTATCAATAAATATAATGAAAAATCAGTGACAAGAAATCTACAGTTCAAAATAAGTCCAAATGACTAAATAAGGACATTAAAAATTTATAAGTTGCACAGCTCTTAAGACTAAGAAGGAAAATAATACCTAAATATCTTGCTATTTCTTCTGGTAAAAAAGAAAAATACTTACACATTCATCTGGTCCAGCTCTTCCTGCATTGCTATCAAAAGTTCAGACAAATTGTCACAAATGGAAACAGATTTTTTGGAGTCAGGAGGTACCACTTTACACTGGGAAGTTGTTCTAGCAGGCTTGTAGAGACATCGAGGCTCAGCAACTTCAGCAGGTTTCTGAAGAATCTGTGGCCCATAATGTTGCACCATCTGAAGGAGGTTTTGCATACTTGCATTTACAGAATGGCATGCTCTGGCAGGCTTTGGGGTAAATGAAATAGCTGAGAACAATTGCAAGTGACAGATGGCATTTAAATAGAACTTACAACAAAGCAGAAACAATGCTTGTTTCTGAACAAGCATTTTCATTTTTCCCCTCTCACCTTTTCAGACACAATAGGCATTGATCCAAACTTTGAATACATTTGCTGAGGTGGTCCTCTTTTTAAGCATTTAGTTTTCTAAATATTGAGAAGGGAAAAAGTCAACAAAAATGTTTTAAAAGACATTTATGACACGAATAAATCTCAAAACTCAAGAATAAATAAATAATCTGATGAGAAAATAGGCAAAAAACAGATTTCACTGAAGAGGACATACAGATGGCAAATAAACATGAAGAGATGCAGGGTTAGATAACTGAACTTAATATAAATAGACTTATTTTGTTTCTGTTCTTCAGCAACTTGCTTTTTCTACTCAATATTAAGTTTATGAGGTTCATTCCATTGATGTATATACCTGTGGTTCACTGCTTCTTATGGCTATAAAAGCTTTATTTATTCTTCCTCTTTTCAATGATCATCTGGGCTGTTTCTTTTTGTTATTATAAACAACACTGTTATGGACATTTTGTACCTGCCTTCCGATGAATATAAATAGGAGTTTCTGTTAGATGCTGGGCCACAGAGCTGCACATTCTTAACTTTACAAGTTAATGTCCAAAATGATTAGACCAATCTGTTTTAGCCAACTTATGACTGTTCCATATCCTTACCATAAGTGTCTTTTTTTTTGTTTGCTTTGTTTTTGCATTTTACTGGAAGGTCCCCTCTATCTTTAACCAGTGTCTCACAATGGTAATAGCTGGCATAGTATAGTATAATATACAGAGATTCCAAGATGGCAGCAGAGTAGCTTAGAAGCCGTGCCCACTGCTCCCAGCCCCAAAACCATTTATAACTAAATTACGAAACAATCAACCGGAAAAACCTACTGAAGGCTAGCTGGCCTGAAATATAGCCATGAAGTACAGAAGCCACATGGAGACTGATAATAAGGGTGAAAACATGGAAAGGGATAGCCTTCTCACATAGGTGCAGGGGCCAATGAGAAGCCTGAGGAATGACGGCTGAGGAATTCTGCACCCCCCCTCCCCCCCAGAGCCTGGGGTCTTAACCCCACACAAGGATCCCCAAACCAGGGAAACAGATATGGGAAGAGGAGCCTGCCAGATGCTGGCGGTGGACCACACCCAGGAATAGAGCACTCCTAAAGTTACAGCATTAGCTGGGTAGTCACTCCCCACAGACTAAGGCTGGCGAGGCCAAGCTGCCATATTCGGGTCATGCTGAGGGATCTGCTAGCTACACCCAGCAGTGACTTTAAGGGACCCTCTATTTTCTGGCGGAGACCCAGAGTAAACTGTATGACTTGGGAAAGAGGACCATCTCCCTCACCTCCATCACACAGCTGGCACCCCTCCCCCTACCTGTTGAGCTGCTAGGCCTGCCCAGTCCTGCTGGGTTGGGGGTGAGGGGAGGGAGCCACACAGAGCTGGGATTTTCGACTGTATCTCCTGGGGAGGCTTCTGTCCCAGAGCCAGTCGAGCAAGTGCTGGGCTGTGTGGCTACAAGCTTTCTGTGAGTTCAGCCACCACTACCTCTGGAAGGAGAAGTGCCCACCGATCTCCTACAGACTTGCAGGCACCACCCCCAACAGGAGACAGTTTGGATCGGCCCAGTCAAGACCCAGATACCCCCAATGAGCTCAGTGGGGGGAAGAGAAAGCAGCTCAGAGTGGGAGCATTCAAAGTGTGAGACTCAGAGGCTCAGGCCCTGCCTGTGGGCTAGGCAGGCATCATTCCCAATGGGAAACTGATCTAACCCCCTGAGCCCAGGGCAGCTAAACTTGCTTCTGTAGAGGGGACGGCTGGATATAACCGAACTGAACCTGAAGTGAGCCCCCCTCGGGAAGCTAGAGCTGGCAGGAGCTGAAGGGCTGGGCTTTGAAGCAGGGGCTACTTTTTCTCATCTGAGTGAGTGCCTGGCTGCAGGATTCCCAGTAGGGGACCCACTGGCTCTATATAGGTTGGCCTGGGCTCTTTCACTAGTAGAAGCTACCTTTTCTTTTCTTCATTTCTCTTACCTTCTCCCTCTACCTTCATCATTTTCACAATGAATAGAAAAATTAAAAAAATATTTCCACTAACTCATCCAAGGATGCCATAAAACATAAATAAAAAAACAATTCATACTTTTCCCCCCACTGGCAAATTACTCATACAATTTTCTATTTGGTTTTGCAGCTTCCAATCTCATTGTGCAAATAAGATACAGAACAAATATTTAAGAAAGGAAATTAGAAAAAAAAGTTTCACTGGGAAAATGCTTTAATTATTGCAGATTGCAAATTCTATGAAAGAAAAAAATTATGAAAAATACAGCCAGACTATTGAATAGTAATTCTTATTTATGCAATAAAAGAGTAGCCCAAATAAGTATAATGTTCTCTACATTAATGTACATATAGGGTGACCAGAATGCTCAAAAAGGGTCCCTGCTTCCACAGCAAATGGCACACAGAAACAGTAAGTAATCACATGCATATTGAGTAAATAGTGATAATGGTCATCAAAACTGTAATTCCAGAATCATAAGATTAAAAGGGATTGAAATTTTCTTACCTTTACAGATAATTAAGGTTTAATACCATTTATCCGAAACATCACCTCATTTATGAAGTACTAACTTTCCAACTCTATTTTTAGGGTAAAAAGGAAATAAATAAATGGATTCCCTAGAGAAATTACTTCATTGATCTATAATTTAATATTATATAGCCTTCTCTTTTTATTGTGCTCAGAGTGGGATCTATTGTGTTGTTGGCCTCTGTTTTATATAGTATCACAAAATAATTTCTCTAAGAACTTAGTACTAGGAAAATGTTTGCCTTTCTAGAAACACTGGAATGCTTATTGTTACTGCACAAAGGCAGATGCTACTGCCTATTATTTGTTCCTTTTGCTTTTATTGTCAAGCAAACACAGCTAGGTTTTGTACTCAACTGCTGTGGAGGTTTTATGGAATTTTCTATCCTTTTATCTCAAATCATCATCACTGGATTCATATTTTTATCTCCATTTCATAGCAGTATTGCATGTCTTTTATTATAAATGTCTTCAAATTATTTTTTTTTGGGGGGGAAATGAATAGATATAAATATGAAAAGAGTGAATAAATATTAGCAAATAAAAATGAAATGTTTGCATACCTTTGAAGATTTCTTCTTTTCTTTAGGTTGTTTTGGGTTTGATACTGAAGACATTAAAATTCTATTGATTTCAAGTCCAGTTTGAAGCTACAGTATTAAAGACAAAACTTTATAAAATTGATTTTTAACAAGCTTCTTTACAATGAAAGATCAGGTCTCAGTTTATAAAGATAAAAATGCTTTTTGAAAAAAAAAGAAAACCCCAAATACTGTTTTTGTGTGTGTGAAAGTCATTAAATCTATTGATAATTGCAATCATTTTCTGTTTATAAGAGAATGAATTATTCATTCTCTCAACCAAATGGAAAACAATCTATGACCAGGAGTTGATATATACATATATTCATTTGCCAAAATTTCAAAACACCAAAATACCTCTTGGAATGCATCCCAGTACATCAGTGGTTCTCAACCTTCTGGCCCTTTAATACAGTTCCTCATGTTGTGGTGACCCCCAACCATAAAATTATTTTTGTTGCTACTTCATATTAATTCAATGTAATTTTGCTACCGTTATGAATCGTAATGTAAATATCTGATATGCAGGATGTATTTAGGCGATCCCTGTGACAGGGTTGTTTGACCCCCAAAGGGGTCGCGCGACCCACAGGTTGAGAACCGCTACAGTATATGAATGTACTGGCTTATTGAGAATGTCACTAAACAGACAAAACTAAAAAGCTAGGAAGCAGAAATTAGAGTCTAGAATTTAGGCTTTAGTCAAGAAAATAAAGGATCAGTGGTTAGAGCGTTGGCCCACATACCAATGGGTCCCAGGTTTGGCACGTACCAAGCAGGAGGCAACCAACTGATGTGTCTCTCCCATTGACTCTCTCTCCTCCCCTCCTCCTCCACTCTCTTTAAAAATCAATGGAAAAATTATCCTCAGGTGAGGATTAACAACAACAAAAGCAAGTATAATTGTGATACATGATATAGTGCTCTCTTTACCTCAGAAGCTTTGTCTTGAAATAGCTTACGCTGGTGTTCTTCTTCCTTAAGTTTTTCCTCTAAATGTTTAATCTTGTCCTGCAAAAGAATAAAATAACTACAGCCAACTACCCTTTGTTCCTTTTCCAAATAGAGTCCTTGGTAGTCTTGATTCTTAATAATTTGGCAAATCAGAGCAGAAAGTAAGAGAACAGTAGTGGCAAAGATGGTAAGGTTTTCTCTGGCTTTCCTCCTGTGCTCCTTGACCACCAAAACAAAGGGAAAGCAAAGAACGTACATGCATAGGCATTATCGACTTCCAGCAACAAAACCGTAATGATGAAACCTGGAGGGATATTAAAGGTCTCGAAGGTCAAACAATTATATTCTTGTGTCTTAATGTTTCACTCAAAACACAGACAAACCACATAAATGTCCACAAGGTACATACAATAAGGGAACAGTTGGAGGAGGTGGGAAGGGATAGGAAGACATTAGAAATGTAAGATATAGTCTTTGTTACTTAATAGCTTATATTATATCCAGGAAATCAAAAGTAACACATGAAACAAACAACAAAGCAATGAATATGACTTGACCTAGACCACGTATATACTTAGGCACATAAGTATTTCATCTTATATCCTTGGTGTGGTTCACAATAGGGGGACAGCACCATTTCAAAGGAAGAGTTTCCTGAGTGTTGGAGAACTCAAGGAAAGCTTCATAGATGGAGGAGGACCAAAGAAAAGTCTTATGGAATAAATGGGATTTTGGTGGAAAAAGAAGAGGGCCTTTCAGGATGGGACGTAGGATAGGCTTAACTTAATTAACTGCAAGTGGTGAAAGACAATCTTCTCAATACTTTTTAGGTAAGTTATCAGAAATGAAAATGTGCTGTCATCTCAGAAGAAGACAAAATTACAATTTTACATCAACAGGCAAGCTCATTCATGCTGTGACAGAATATATTATTTTTTCATCTCCACGGGCAGGAATTCATGTATGGATTACTAAAAGTTGTTAACAAAGTTTTATAAATCTAAGATTTACTGCATATTCACATACAGAGCCACTTATGCCTAATACTAAAGATTTATTCCTGGCACCAGTACTTCAAAGAAATAAGTGGAAGCTTACCTCAGCAGTTTTCTGAGTTGTTGTAAGTTTAAAACATTCTTTTTCTAAGAGATCAAGCTTTTCAAGTTTTGCTTGCAGCTTCATATGATCTTGTTCTTTTTCCCTTTGAAGCTGGGTCTGGAAAGGATAAAAATAAAACCTGAATTTGGCAAGTGATGCCAATGGCTCAAGAATAATACAATTTCTCAGAACTCAAAGCACAATATAAATATGTCATTAGAAACATGCATTTACATGCACTGAGTTTAGGTGCAATATAAATCTGTCATAAGAAACATGTACAGCCCTGGCCAGTGTGGCTCAGTTGGTTGGAGTGTTGCCCTGAACACCAAAAGGTGGCAGGTTTGATTCTCATTGAGATGCATATGGGAGGCAACCAATCAATGTTTCTTTCTCATATACTGCTCTTTCCTTCTCTCTAAATAAACAAACAATAACACAAACACAAACACAGAAATGTACATACATGCACCTACTTTTACTAACAAAGGCCAAGAAAATAAAATATTTTTAAAGGAGAAATAAAATGTGCAAAAAAGATGTGCTATATTAGCACTAATGAAACAAACACTCTGTGCATCTTTATATAACATTTCAACTAAGGAAAACATCACCAGTGAAAACTGTATTAAATAGTGTTGCACACAGGGTGACCAAACCTACTCATTGAATTACCCTTTCTCTGTAACAAAGAAAAGCAGCTATC
>PVJC01029942.1:0-21529 GCA_004026665.1 Murina feae | reverse complement strand
CCCTCCTCCTCGCGCAGGCCCCAAGCAGGAGACAGTTAACGACTTCTGGAGGATGATCTGGGAGCAGAAGTCTGCGACCATCGTCATGTTGACGAACCTGAAGGAGAGGAAAGAGGTGAGCCCGACCTCGGCCTCGGATAAGAAATACTTTCTTTTTGCTGCTGTTGGCGGGGTGGGGGCGGGCGGGTGGGGGTGGGGGCGGGGTGTACCACTTCCTCTTCCTGTTTCTCTCCCTTCTCACTGCAGAGGAAAATTTAAAAAGCGCCCCCTGGCTCACAGCACTTTTATCTTGAAATAAATACTCTGTGTTCCCAATAGCTGTGGGTGTCGGAAATGTCCGACCCCATGGAGAATTCCTATGAGTGCATCTGACCCAAGCTGATGCCAGTTGCCAGGAAGCGACGCCTCCATAGGCTGAGAAATGCTCCTGAGAAGGGCAGCTCTGCAGCTTGTTTCATACATTAGTCACAGGAGGGCCTTACGGAGGGTCTGTGAAATCCACTGGTGGTAGATTAAGGGCGGGAGAAAGCAACGCGGGAAACCTCTGGGGTTAAATGAGAGGTAAGATGGGGAGACACATACGTCTTGCACATTGCTGGGAGTAGGATAGGTCCCCAGCGGCGTGGCTCAGGGGTTGAGCATTGACCTGTGAACCAGGAGGTCACGGTTAGATTGCTGGTCAGATCACATGCCCCGGTTGTGGGCTAGATCTCCAGTGGGGGACGTGCAAGAGGCAGCTGATTGATGATTCTCATCATTGATGTTTCAATCTCTCCTGCTCGCTTTGTCTCTCTGAAGTAATAATCCTATCTAATAAAAGGGTAATATGCAAATTAACCATCACTCTGGGACAAAAATGGTGGCGCCCATAGTGGTGAGGCAGGACGCTGGTGCCATTACCCTGGCAATGGGAGCCCAGCAAGCAATCAGACTGCAGGCAGCACCCAGCAGGGCCTGCTGGGAGTTTGCCATGATGACCCCCGAGCAGACAAGCGGGGGCTGCAGGCAGCATCCAGCAGGGCCTGCTGGGCGGTGTTGGTGGCAAAGGGGCAGCAAGCAATGGGCACCCATAGGCAGACACCCAGCAGAGCCTGCTGGGCGGTGGCTGCACCCACTGGAGAGCAGGCAAGTGGGGCGACCAGGGAGCAGGCAATCGGCCCACAGGCAGCACCCAGCAGGGCCTGCTTCCCATCCCCCTGGTGTGGAGCAGAGAGGCCCAGCAGAGAACAGAGAACCATGTGGAGTGGGCCCAAGCCATCAGTAGCACATCTCCTGAGGGCTCCCGAATTGGAGAGGGTGCAAGTCGGGTTGAGGGACCTCCCCACATGCCCTCCCTCTCCCCCACCTACCTGTGCACGAATTTCGTGCGCCAGGCCCCTAGTCCTATAAAATTAAAGGGTAATGTGCAAGTTGACCCTAACAGCAGAAAGACTGGGAATGACTAGTCACTATGACACACACTGACCACCAGGGGGCAGATGCTCAATGCAGGAGCTGCCTCCTGGTGGTCAGTGCACTCCCACAGGGGGAGGTTTGCTCAACCACAAGCCAGGCTGATAGCTTCCAGCACAGCAGTGGTGGCAGGAGCGCTAAGGATGTCTGACTGCAGCTTAGGCTTGCTTCCCACTAGCAAGTGGACATCCTCCGAGGGCTCCCAGGCTGCCAGAGGGATGTCTGACTGCTGGCTTAGGCCTTATCCCCCCAGGGAGCGGGCCTAAGCCAGCAGGTGGACATCCCCTGAGGGGTCCCAGACTGTGAGAGGGCACAGGCCGGGCTGAGGGCCTCCCCCCCACCCCCGAGTGCACAAATTTTTATGCACTGGGCCTCTACTACTACTAATAATAATAATAAACATTTACAGCACATAGAGTTGGTATTCAGGGAACCAGATAACAGTGAGGGGTTCTGTGGTCTCTGCTCTGGTGGGAGGTTGTGCCCTGGGGGGGTCTGGGAAAGGGATCACTGAAACCTTCCAAAGGTTTGCTATATTAGATGCAAAACGACCATAGACCGGCTCAGCTCAGGGTAACACTGACCGTTGTTAAGGAAGTTACCTGCCTGGGATGTGACGACCCACATGGCCCGAGTTTAGTTGGGAATCTTATGTTGGTCCTACCTGGCCCTTTCCGAGTTGGTAGGGTCCTGCCAGCTGGCCTCCCCGAGCTGGTTAAGTTAGTCTGTGGCCCTTTCCTCCGCGCAGCTCACTGTTCTAGACGACGATGCTCGGGGGGTAAGGGTTTTCTTTTACCCGCCAGAGTCGTCCCCGGCTGGCGGGCAGCTCTGAGTCCGTGATGGGGGCAGTGGGTTTTAGCATTTTGATTTTTATTATGTTGAGCAAATCATACGTGGGCCTCACACTGTAAGCAAAATGACTTCCTGCTTATGAGCCAGACCAGAGCAATGCATTTGAAAACCAAGATATATATCTGTTGTTGTTATGAGTCCTCACCCAAGGATATTTCTCCATTGATTGTTAGCGAGAGATTGGAAGGGAGAGGGAGAGACAGAGAGAAACATCGATGTGAGCCAAACCGGCGAGGGCAAGATGTATTGAACGAATGCTGAGTTATCATTCTAACATATGTCATTAGCTGTTTCTAATTCAAAAAGCAACCTGTATGGGAAGAACTCAAAGCCTCTTTAAAGACTTCCGTTAAATGAGCCCTCGCCAGTTTGGCTCAGTGGATGGAGCACCGCTCTGCAGGCTGAAGAGTCCCGGGTTCGGTTCTAGTCAAGGGCACGGATCTCGCTCGGAGGCTCAGCCCTGCCCCGCTTGGGGGGGTGTAGGCGGCAACCAATCCATGTGTCTCTCTCACATCCATGTTTCTCTCTCTGTGTCCCTCGCTCTCCCTTCCGCTCTCTCTAAATATCAGTGGGAAAATGTCCTCAGGTGAGGATTCACCAAAAGAATAATAATGATGACAATTAAACAGATTCCTTTCCTACGTGTGGCTAATGCCAGCTCACGCCTCCTGGGCAGGCACCGCCCCCTGCAGAGCTGTGTGCGGTGACCCAGCTGCAAATCAGCCTCCTGCAGCCTATCCACCGGGCGGGCTGGCACCAAACAGAAAGCAACGAATGTGGACGGTCAGGAGGTGGCATAAAATCTAATGGAGCGTGAAGGGGACAGTGGTGCCGAGGCCTGAGCCACACAGGCAGACGGAGGGGGGCCTGGCTGGGCTGGGCCTGTGCATCCCGCATGCCAGGGTGCAGACTTGCCGGCCAGTTCATGGCTCCCAGCAGACCCTCTGGGGATGCCTGAACCCAGCTGATTAGTTCCTGGCAGATGGGGGGCGGGTGTGAAGTGGGACAGCCCCTGGGGGCGAGGCCAGGACACCAGCACAGCTCTCCTGGGAGATGGTACTGGTGCTGGCGGGAACTGGAGGGAATTTGACCAACTCCAGCCAGAGAAGCATCCACAGCGGGCGGGCTACCTGCTTGGGAAACGCAAAGCCACCTCCACCCCCGGTCCCCCAGTGGCCAGGCCGGGCAGGCGGCTAGAAATGCATCGAGGAGCCGGGCTTGTCTTGTAGGAAGTGAACTTACTTCCAGGATGGAGGCAGCACTGGGAACTGGAGGGAGACTTGTTGGAGGTGGGGAAATCTTCCAGCATATTCTAGCCTGAGGGCCCCTCCCCCAAAGGTGGTGGAAGCAGTGGAAAGGAAGGCCCGGATCCAGGCCTGGGGCCCAAGGAGCTGATCTCTGCCCTGCCTTTCCTCCATCACCTCACTCACTGCATGGGACTTGCCTGCCCGTCCCCCAAGGAGCCCAGGCAGCTTGGCTAAGGCCCTAGGGGGGTTGGAGGGGGCTGCCCTTTGAGATGGGGCTGGGGTGGGAGGCCAGGGACAGGCAGGGCTGGCCCGAGTCATTGCAGCCCGGGGCCCTGTTTCTGATCCATGGGAGATAGCCTCCAGCCATGGTTTCCAGTTGGGGTGGGGGGGTTGTTTTAGGAGTAGGGACAGGGCTGGGCAGGGCCACCTTTCTCTGTGAGTCCTGGAGGGACTGCAGGAGGCTGGGACTCCCAGGGACACTTAGCTGCCCACCCCCTAACCCCCTGCTCTGAGCCTGGGGTGGCAGGAGCCTGGGGTCCCCTGGGACCAGCTTGTGGGGGCGAGGCTGGTTTAGAAGCTGGAGGAGGCCACCTGAGAGCAGCCCCTGCCGCCCCGCAGGGGTCTGTGCCTGCCCTTGGCCCCTGGGCGTTTCCTCTGTGTCCCCTGAGCCTCTGCCTGGGTCTTCCCGTGTCTGTGACTCGCGCAGGCCTGCCTGGGTGTCGGGTCCCCGCTGCACCCGAGCGCATTTCTCAGCCCAGTTCCCTTTTTCTCGCGGCTTCCACTTCCCTGTGGCCCCACTTCCACGCCCGGCCCAGGGGAGCGAAACAGCTGCTGGGCCTCCTGAGCTGCGCGGAGGGAGAGCCCTGGGTGTGGCCCTCACAGGAGCCTGGGGGCAGGTGACACCCAAGGGCCCACGGACGGGGTCCAGGGGCCCAGGAGGCTGAGCCGGGCCCACACCAGGGCCCTGGGCGGCTTGTGTCTCCCGGGTGCTTCGGGGACACCCCGGCCGGATGTGGGAGGGACATTGTCCCGTGGGTGTCATAACACATACTGGGCTCTGGTACAGCCAGGGCACCTCTGCGAGGTGACTCATCCTCATGAGGACCCGCTGGCCACCCCCGGGGCTATTTCCGGTACAGGCTGTCCTGTTCAGGGGGTTGTGACTAAACAGACGATGCTGCTGGACCTGTGGTCCTGCTCAGGGCTGACCTGTGGGTGGTGGGTGCCCCAGCTGCCTCCTCCGGGAGCTGCGTGGGGCTTTGGTAGTTGGGAGGGAAGGAGGGACGGACTTGGCCTCTTAGCCGCGTGGCCAGGCCCTGGGTGCCCATCAGCCTTGTCCTCAGAGAAACAGCCTCTCCCCTCTGCTGCAGGCCACTTTCCTCAGCCAGCGGAGCCGGGCAGGGCCACAGGCTGCATGTGGGAGGTGTTTGGGGGGCACCGTCCCAGGGGTCGGGTGCGGGCCCTGAGGCCTGGGGCCCCCCTGTGGCAGGCCCCGCAGGGCACAGGCTCAGCAAGAGGGTTCAGTGAACCATGGCCTGGCAGATGGATGACTGCATCTGGGCATGGGCAGCTGTGTGGCCTCAGTTTCCCCATTTATAAGCAGACACTTCCCCATGTTCCTTCTAAAAATTTTACTTATTGATTTGAGAGAGAGAGAGAGCTAGAGAGAGAGAGAGAGAGAGAGAGAGAGAGAGAGAGAGACAGCATTTGTTGTTCCACTGGTTTATGCATTCATTGATTGCTTGCGTGTGCCCTGACCGACCCCAGATCAAACTCACAACCTGGTTTATCAGGATGGTGCTCCAACCCACTGGGCCACCCAGCCAGGGCCTGCCCTGCTCTTTCCCACTGCAGGAAGCTGTCAGTCTATTCTCCTGTGTCCGGGGGGGGGGGGGGACTGGACGGGGAGGAGAGCCCCATGATCGGGAAGGTGTGGTGACATGGAAGGTACTTGCCGGTCAGCCACACCTGGGAGCAGGTCATTGGCCCGAGTGGGCATGGCCACTGCCAGTGCGAGGATTGGGGGGATTTAGACTCCGGGACGCCTGGTGGAGGCACCCACAGCCTGTGTGCTTTCAATACCCTGCAGGAGAAGTGCTTTCAGTACTGGCCGGACCAGGGCTGCTGGACCTACGGACACATCCGCGTGTGCGTGGAGGACTGCGTGGTGCTGGTGGACTACACCGTCCGCAAGTTCTGCATCCAGTCGGTAAGCAGGAGGCACTGGCAGCCGGGCAGGCGGCTCTCTGCAGGGATGTCCAGAGCACACGGGGCCTGCGATTCGTAACAGACAAGCTTCACCCGCCCGGCCCTGCCCCTGCCCCCAGCTCTGCTCCCAGCTCTGCTCCCAGCTCTGCCCCCAGCTCTGCCCCCAGCTCTGCTCTGCCTCCCATTCACTAGCATTGCAGTGGCTCCTGCTGAGTGGGTCTGAGGCTAGAGGACTTGCCAGGTGGGGACAGGACAGGGACAGATGGGGGTCAGTGGGCTGAGCATGGGAGTCGACAGCGGAGGACCGAGGACCAGGACCACTCAGTGCTGGGCGCTCCTGGCTCCCAGGGCCGTTCTGGGTGGAGGACGTGAGTCTGGCGGAGGGGATGGGTGGCCCCTATGAACAGTGCCCTTTCACTCACCGGGATTGCGCAGCGGGAGTTTTTATAACGTTTCAGAATGACAGCTGAAACTTCCTCATTCGTTCCCACACTTGTTCCTGCTAGCTGTGCCCTGACACAGCAAAGGGGCCTCAGCAAAGCCTCCTGCATGTGTGCAGGGCAGATAAAATGGTCAGAGATGTGGACACAGGCCTGATATCAGGAATGGAAGGTGGAAGGTGGTGCACACACTTAGTTCGAACATAGGAGTCCGAGCTTCTAGAAGCCACAGCACAAAAGGGAAGATGGGCTGTGTTATTCTTGCCATCCCTTCTGCCCCCTCCCAGTCACACACACACACACACACACACACACACACACACACTGATACACACACACACCTGACACACACACAGATACACATACTTGACACACCTGACACACACACAGACACCAATACACACACACCTGACACACAGATACACACACACAGAGACACCGATACACACACAGAGACACCGATACACACACTGACACACACAAATACACACTCCAACACACACACTGACAGGTACACACATGCACATACAGATACACATGCACACATACTCGTGTACATGCACATGCATGCACACACACACCCTGACACACACATCACACCCCAGACACACGCACTGAAAAACAGATACACATACACATGCACATACAGAAACACGCGCACACGTATGCATGCACACACACGCACACACACATACACTGTGGTCCAGGCAAGCTCCTGGGCCCTGGGTAACAGCATCCATGGGGGAGGCTGAGCAGCAGGGAGCCTCCTCCCAGGCCTCCCAGCATCACTGTTTCCCCCCTGAAGGCTCTGGGGAGCGGAGGGCTGCGCTGGGGGCACTTACCCAGACCCCAGGCAGAGGCGGCCCCCTGCTGGCCTTGGGGTCCCCGAGTCCTGGACCAACACCAGGGATGGGGGTGACTGTCCCACGCACGTCCCCCTGTCCCCACAGCAGCTCTCCGATGGCTGCAGGGCCCCGCGGCTCCTGTGCCAACTGCACTTCACCAGCTGGCCTGACTTCGGGGTGCCCTTCACCCCCATTGGGATGCTCAAGTTCCTGAAGAAGGTGAAGACACTCAACCCCGCACACGCTGGGCCCATCGTGGTGCACTGCAGGTGCGTCAGGACCCGGGGCGGCGCGAGGGGGTACTCAGCCAGCGAGCACCAGTATTGTATGTGTGTGGGGGGGGGGCACAGGGGCAGGCGGGAGACGTGAATACCAGCGCAGTCACAGGGCAGCAGCCCAGGGCCCCCACCCCGTGCATTCCACGGTAGCACGCACCCCAGACATGTGCCCTCACCAGGAATGGAACCGTGTCCTCCTGGTTCATAGGTCGACGCTCAACCCCTGAGCCCCGCCGGCCGGGCCCAGTGTGACAGTGTTTAAAAGCCAGTTGCACCAGTTGTGACGAGAAGACCACACTTGGCGACAGAGGGAAATTTATCTGAACAGCCTCAGGCAGGGCCCTGCAGCAGCTCTCGGATAATTTTCACTAGGATTACGGCGCCCTCTGGTGGCCTCGCCGTGGACTTGCTCTTCTGTAACCCAAACGGGGCTGGGTGAAGCCATGAGGCGCCAGCCTCCCAGTGCAGGGTGGGCGCGTCCCCCTGTCCTGGTGGGCAGCGTGTTCCGAGGCCCTGTCGTGTGCTTCGGGGGGTTGTGGCTCACGGCGCGGCCTCTTCCTCTGTCCCCGCAGCGCGGGCGTGGGCCGGACAGGCACCTTCATCGTCATCGACGCCATGATGGACATGATGTACGCAGAGCAGAAGGTGGACGTCTTCGAGTTTGTGGCGAGAATCCGCAATCAGCGCCCTCAGATGGTGCAGACGGACGTGAGTCCCGCCTGCCCTCGCCCTGCCCTCCCCTCCCCGCCCCACCACTCCCCACCCCAGGTCCTGGCCTGAGCTTTACAAAGCCCCCCAGCCACCTCTGCAGCCCTGGTCCAGGCTGTCCCCTGGAGGCGCGTGGGGGACAGTGCCTGGGGGGACTGTGCTGGGAAATGTGATCTTTACTCAAGGCCCTAAGTGGTCACTATCCACACCATTAACCTCACTTTTGTCCCAACCTCCTCCTGTGCCCTCGCTCGGGCCGGGCTGTGGGGGACTCCAGGCCGCCTGTTGGTCCGCAGGTGCAGTACACGTTCATCTACCAGGCCCTGCTGGAATACTACCTCTACGGGGACACGGAGCTGGACGTGGCCTCCCTGGAGAAGCACCTGCAGACGCTGCAGGGCACTGCCACCCACTTCAACAAGATTGGGCTGGAGGAGGAGTTCAAGGTGAGCACCAGCTCCAAGGAGGGGGCGGCGTACAGGAAACCGCCTCCCCAATGACCCCAGAGAAGGCGAGGGGCAGGGGAGGGAGGGCTGGCCCTCCGTGACTCGCCAGGGGGACTCATGTGGGGCTCTCAGAGTGGGCACGGCTGGGCGGGCAGGGAGAGTGCCCGAGGCCCCGGAGGGATCTGGCCCTCGTGTCCTGGGTCAGGAAGCTGGCGGGGGGGGAGGAGGGGGGCTGTATAACCACGTAACCACATGGCTGGGTCCTCTGTGGCTGCAGAAGTTGACGAATGTCCGCATCATGAAGGAGAACATGCAGACAGGCAACTTGCCAGCGAACATGAAGAAGGCCCGAGTCCTCCAGATCATCCCATGTACGCCGCTGGGCCCCCAGGCGGGGTGGAGGGGTGGGGGGCGGGCCCTGAGGGTTCACGACCACCCACCTCTGTAACCCAGGGCGAGGCTGCCTCTGGGCCTAGGGCTCCCCGCCCCCACCGGGAAGAGAACGCCCACTGACAGGCCTGTGTGCCCCAGGACAGACGTGGGTGCAGAGCTGGGGGTGGGGGAGGACTTCCTACCAGCGAGGGGCATGACTCAGGGCCTCCCGGTTCTGCATTCCATGAGTCTGCATTCCGTGGGCACAGAGCTGGGGGGGGGTGGCACCCCATTACCCAAAGCAGGAGTGCTGGTCCCCCAGGCCAGGCAGCAGCCCTGAGGAGCTCAGTGGAGAGCTTCCAGGAAAAGGGCCAGGCGCTGGCCTGCCCGGTCTTGCGTGAGGGGTTGAGGAATGGGCCTGTGATCGCAGGAACCTAGAGGCCCGGCCGCCTTGAGCAGAGGGGGTGTCCGTCCTTCAGACCCCTCCCCGGGGACCCGCACCCAGACACGAGCAGGTGCAGACAGGCTTGCTAGAGGCCACCTTGCGCAGGAAGTGTGTGATAACTGTCCGGCTCAGATTGATGGCCTCGGACTCAAGTCCTTGTGGCCGGGACGGCCCTGCCGGCTTTTCTGGGCTGCCCGCCTGCCCGCCTGCCTTTCGCCCCTGAAACGCAGTGTTTGTCTTGCTCATGTTTTGATACGAATTCTCGCCATTCGTGGGTAGTTTTCCTGAGTACACTCTCCCAGGGCCCGTTCACCCACCTGTTCTATACGGTCCACCCTCTGAGGGGGCGGCCTGTGGCCCTTTATTAGTGGGTTTTCCATGAGGAGCGGGCGGGCGGGCGGGCGGGACGGCGTCTCCCTCACCCAGGACTTGCCGCCCTGCAGACGACTTCAACCGCGTGATCCTGTCCATGAAGCGGGGCCAGGAGTACACGGACTACATCAACGCGTCCTTCATCGACGTGAGTGCCGCCGGCTGTGCTGTGGGGGGAGGACCCTCCTCAGGCCCCAGAGGAACTTGCCGTCACCATCGGGGAGGCTGGGCCTGCCCCCCACCCCAGTCCAAACCTTCCACGGGAATTCCTGTTAGAAAAGGGGGTCATGGGCCTGGGGAGAGAGGAGACGGGCGCCCTGCCCGCTCTTCCCCGCCGGTTGTCCTGGCGTTTCCTGACTGGCTCCTGCGGTTTCTCGGACACGTTCGTGCAGGACAGTGCGGAGGGGTGGGGGGGTGCAGCTCGCACCCAGTCTGGCCAGGATGTCGGCGCAGAAGGGAAAACTGTGCCAGAGGCCCCTCGGGCCCGCGTGGAGGGACTGGATGTGGACATTTCCCTTAGCGCCGCACCGCCTTCTTTGCAAACCGCGATGCTAATGTCACGCAGCCCCTGGCAGGTGTGGGCTCAGAGCCCCAGGGCCCCGGGTTCTCCCATCCTTGCCAACTCTTACTGCCATCTGTCCTGTCCTTAGAGCCGCGAGTGGGGTGCATAGTCGCCGTGCAGAGGTCCAGTCTGCAGAGGGAGCGGGCGTCCTGCCCTGGCGCTGGCCCAGGACCTGGGCCTGGGAGCCTGGGCTGCTGTCCCTCCTCCGGCCCCTGCTGTGCGGGAGGAAGTCGCCCGTCACTGTCCCCTCTGCTCTCTTCCGCAGGGCTACCGGCAGAAGGACTACTTCATCGCCACGCAGGGGCCGCTGGCGCACACGGTGGAGGACTTCTGGAGGATGGTGTGGGAGTGGCGGTGCCACACGATTGTGATGCTGACGGAGGTGCAGGAGCGCGAGCAGGTCAGGTGCTGCCCCGCCCGGGCCCAAGGCTTGCACACACCGATCCTGCCCGCCCCATGTGGCCGGTGCTTCATGCAAATGTCCCGCCTGCTCTCTCAGCCATAGCTACTGAGAGAGGTTGGTGCTGCCTCCCTCCCTTCCTCCCTCCCTCCCTCCCTCCCTCTCTCTCACCCTCCCTCCCTCCCTTCCTTCCTTCATTCCTTCCACTTCCCTTCTTCCCTTCCTTCCCTTCCTTCCTTCCTTCCTTCCTTCCTTCCTTCCTTCCTTCCTTCCTTCCTTCCTTCCTTCCAGGTGGGGGCTAACTATAACTACCCACCAGCTTCTGTTCTTAGATTTTATTTAACTTGCCTTGAAATTGCACCGTTTGGTGTTTGCCATGAATACAAATTTGCTTGCAGCTTATTGGAGAAAAAGACACGTATTCACTTTTATCAAGACATGGCGCTGCAGGTGCTGATGCCAGTGCCCCTTGGCGTTGTCCTGCTCAGGTTGAGCGAGTTGCATCGTAGTTTTCCCAGAGACCCAGCCAGGGCCTTCGTGGGTTAGCGTCTATTTACCAACACAAGGACTCCCGACTCCACCACCAGCTGGAAACACAGACTTTAGCCAATAAGGTGTATCTACCGAGATGTCCCCCAAGGTGCAGCCACTGCCCCGAATTGGTGCTTCGATTTCTTTGCTTTTTAAAAACCGGCTTTATTGAGACACAGTTCACATACCATACAATGCATCTTGTTGAAGGCTTCCTTCCAGTGGGCTTTCGTCTGTGCACAGACGTGTGAAACCTCACCACTAATTCAGACCCTTTTCATCACCCCAGAAAGCAACCCCGAACCCACGAGCCATCACCCCACCCCGCCCTCCCCGCAGCCCCTGCCACCGCAGAGCTGCTCTGTCTCTGTGGCTTGGCCCACTTGGGCCCTGTCACGTACAAGGCACCTCAAGGCGTGCCTTTCGTGCTAGCGTTCCGTCGCACCGCATCACATTGTCGAGGTTCGAGGTTCGGCCTGTGGTAGCTGAGGAAGCTCTTTCCTTTGACTGGCAGGTGCTAGTCCTTGTGCAGATGGACCTCCTGGGTTCTTCCTTTCCTCAGTCGATGGACATTTGAGCTGTTTCCACTCTTGGGCTCTTAGGAGTCATGTTACGAGCATTCACGTCCAGGTTTCTCCCCCGGCGCACGTGTTCATGTCTCTCGAGCAGATTCCTGGGGGGAACGGCCAGGTGGCTCTCTGAGTTACCCTTGGGGGACCCTCTGGAGCAGCCGCCTCATTTTACACCGCCAGCAGCTGTGTGCAGGGGTTCCCGGTTGTCCCCATCCTTGCCAACACTTATTATTGTCTGTCTTCTTTATTAAAACCATCCAGTGTTCTTTGCTTTAAAAACACTTTCCTGTCATACGTGTGTGTGCGTCGGAAGACACTGCCCATCAGTTTCGCTGGCTTCTTGGTGTCTGTAAAGGGTGTCATCTCAGCACACACTCGTCAGGGACTTGCTGTTTCGGCTCTGAATTACGCTCTGATGTTTTTCTGTGCTGCCGCCTGAAGCTGTGCTCCCTTCATCCTCCTTTCATTGTGTTCCTCTTCAACAGCCAGCCAGCGGCTTGGCTTGTGCCCCTTCTCCTGCCGAGAGCACTGGGGGTGGTTCATTTTGTTGGGTTTGTTTCTATGAAGGCAGCCACATAGGCCGTGCGGGTATCTGCTCACTGCCCACTCCAGCTGATGGGCTGCGTTCCTAGCAGCCCTTCTTAGCTGTGAGCAGGAGTCCAGCTTCATGGAAAACCTGTTTTTCCAGTGCCAGGTTTCGAATAACGTCTCCTTCCCGTCGGATCCCTTCTGTTCTGTGTCCAAGTTCCCATACGCACGTCTGTTCTGTTCCCTTGCCCAGCGGGCATTGGTGGGCATTCAAGTTCAGGTTCATGCCATTTTCTTGTCCAGACAAAATATGTTCAACGGAAACACTTTTATCTTTGTGTTGTGATCCTATTTCCCACATATCCTCTGCTTACTCAAGCAAGTTATTATAAAAATTAAAAAAAAAAATACACCATTTGAGAGCAGCCCTGCCTCATGTAGTTAAAACGCCTGGCAGCACATTCATTACAAGACTTAAATCCTGTTTTCTCCCCCAAGGACAAATGCTACCAGTATTGGCCGACAGAGGGCTCCGTGACTCATGGCGACATAACCATCGAAATAAAGAGCGATGCCCTTTCCGAAGCCATCAGTGTGCGCGACTTCCTGGTCACCTGCAGTCAGGTACTGCGCCCTGGCCCTGTACACAGTGGCCCTGTGCAGCTGGCCCTCGGGTCTGCCCGTCCTGACTCCTCCCACCCTTTCCGGAGCCCCTCGTGGAGGTCAGAGCCCCTTGTGGAGGTCAGAGCCCCTTGTGGAGGTCACAGCCCCACGTGGAGGTCACAGCCCCTCGTGGACGTCACAGCCCCTTGTGGAGGTCACAGCCCCATGTGATGAACGGGGCCAGGCCATCCAGGGCAGCCCTATAACATTCAGACTTCCAAGGCCACCTGCCTCCTTGCTGAGGGACACGGGTGATGGGGCGCCCCCTGTACACCCCCACTCAGGAGAAAGGATGATGACTGGGGGCAGGAGGAATAAAGGGGACAGGTGACCCCCAGAGGCCCCTGCGGGGCTCCCTGCCAGGTGCCTTTTCAGAGCCCCTGACCGTCCAGGTCCCATGGGGTTCTGGGCTCTGCTCCTCGCCAAGGGGGAGCTCTGTGGGGCAGTCATAGTGAGGGCTCGTCCGTGGGACCTGGTTCCGAGCGCGAAGCGGTCAGCACCGCAGAGAAGGCTCCGGGGGAGTCTGGCTCCCTCCACCCAGGCACGACCCAGAAACCAGACCACAGACTGCTCACTGCAGCCCTGATGGTCACTCGGGCCCTGGCATCTGGAGAGAGAGATGGCCTGGCCTTCGGGCACAGCTGCCAGGGGGGTCCGCCCCCCTCCCCCCTTGAACATCCTGGAAGGAAGCACGGCCAGCCTGCCCCTTGGGTGACCACAGTGGACGCAGCCCCACTGAACCCTCAGGGCGGCCAGTGGTGCCTGAGTCCCCAAGGGCAGGTGGCCTGGGGCCTCCCCAGGGCAGTGAGTGGCGGTGGCCAGCACCACTGAGATGCCCTCCCCACAGCCCCTGGCCCGCCAGGAGGAGCAGACCCGCGCGGTCCGCCAGTTCCACTTCCACGGCTGGCCCGAGGTGGGCATCCCGGCCGAGGGCAAGGGCATGATCGACCTCATCGCGGCCGTGCAGAAGCAGCAGCAGCAGACGGGCAACCACCCCATCACCGTGCACTGCAGGTGAGCGCCCCCTGCTGGCCGCGCACCGCACCGGCCCGACCACCAGCACACGTGTCTCAGGCTGCATTTCCCCTTCTTGCGCACCCTCACTTGGCATAAATGCCACCTTATCAGACGCGCCAGGTGCATTTCGTGGGAGGGGTTGGAACCGATTCACACACACATTTCTCGTGCCTTCTGAGCCATCAAAGAAGTCCCCATGCACAGCTCAGAGACCAGCGCCTCAACTTCACGGCCTCTGCGTCAGGGTGCTGGGTGCTGGCCCATCCCGGTGTCCTCTCCCCCGGGCACCCTCTCCCCTGGATGCTGGAAGGGGAGCTGGTGCCCAATGCCAGCACCACGGAGGCCTCTGCACCTGGCTGGCCGCAGGGGGGTGCACGCCCCGTCTAGGGGCCTCAGGTGCCCATAGAGGTCACTTAGAAGCAACTAGAAATGCGTTCCTTCGGGTGTTGCCTCCGAAGCCCAGACTGAGTTTAGAGCAATTTGGGCACCAGAGACACCCAGGTGACGCAGCCCTCGGGGCAGACGTGGGACCGGTCCCTGCGGGGGGCAGAGCCCAGATCAGCCCACCTCTCCCCTCCTCGGCCTGAACCGGGAGGGCTCGGAAGGGTTTGCATTTCTAGTAAGTTCCCGGGATCCTGCTCTGAGAGCCGGGCCTCCCCCAGGAAGACGGCAGCGGTGACAGCAGCTTCAACATGGGGCCATCCTGACCCCGCTCAGCAGGTGTCTGTCTGCCCTCGCTGGGCAATGTCTGTTCGCCCGCCGCTATGGGCGGCCTTGTGCCAGCTCCCCGCTGCTGCCTCCTGGTGGAAAGCCGAGCTACATCTCAGTGGCCATTAGAAGGCCACCCTGCCCTGGCTGGTTTGGATGGACCGCCGGCCTGCAGACTGAAGGGTCCCGGGTTCGAGTCCCATCAAGGGCACAGGTGGCAGGCTCGGTGCCCAGTAGGGGGCGTGCAGGAGGTAGCCCATGGAGGATTCTCTCATCACTGATGTTTCTGTCTCTCTCCCCACCTTCCTTTCTGAAATCAATAAAAATATACTTAAAAGAAGGCCACACTCATCCTCCCCACGGGCTGCAGCAGCCACGCATGGAGGCCACACTCATCCTCCCCACGGGCTGCAGCAGCCATGCGTGGGGTGGGCGCTGTCCCATTGCCCCCCCCTCAGGCGGCGCGGCCCCTGCCTGAAGCGCTCTCTCCCTGCAGCGCGGGCGCAGGGCGCACCGGTACGTTCATCGCCCTCAGCAACATCCTGGAGCGCGTGAAGGCGGAGGGGCTGCTGGACGTGTTCCAGGCGGTGAAGAGTCTGCGCCTCCAGAGGCCGCACATGGTGCAAACCCAGGTGAGGAGCGGGCCGGGCCGGGCCGCCCGGAGCAAGGACTCACTGAGCTTCTCCAGGCGGGAGCACGGGTTCCTCCGGAGACCCTCATGCGCCTGGAAGCTAAACTCTGCACGGGGGGCGGCGGGCATGAGGGTCTGCAGGATTTTCACGCCTCGGGTTCCTATGGAACCTTCCTGAATGCGTCTAATTATCCCCGGACTTTTTAAAAATACCATGTTGATGTATTCTTCGTTTTCTTTTTCAGGAACAGTATGAATTCTGCTACAGAGTGGTACAAGATTTTATTGATATATTTTCCGATTATGCTAATTTCAAATGAAAGTTCCCGCCTTAAGATATTTTTTAATTTAATGGTCAGTATATTTTGTAAAAAAAAGAAAACCAGGTTAATTTATTTCATAGTTGACATTAATACCCTTTCTAATGTTTTTGTATATATCTTGTGATGCTTTCAAGCCGCTCGCTATGAAGTTATGATATTGTAAAAGCCCCCTTTTAAAAACTGGAATAATGTATTAAGGTCAGATGACTTCCCATAAAGTATATATTTCGCTAATATCAGTAAATGTTTTAATTTCTCATGAGAGTCATATCATTTAATTCTCACATTCAGCACCTTTAAATGTGATGAATCGTAATGTGCCAAGGGTACAAAATACTAAACACAACGCGTACGAGGAAACAGTCGGGGACTCGGCAATCAGCTGGGAACTGATTTGACAGCCCTGAGCCGCGGCGTGTTTCTTGAGGACAAACTGTTCCTGACGCTACGCGATAAAGAGTGTGTTTTGTAAAAGGCCTCATTCTCAACCCACGTGGTTTCCCCTTTACAATTTAAAGATCCAAGAAGGCCGTGCAACCTGAATCCAGGTCTGCAGTTAGTGGCTGTACAGTGAGAGGTACCCACGCACGTGTCCAGGGCGTGTCCGTGCCCCTGGGACCAGGTGGCAGGAGAAGACCCAGGTGGTCGGCTTGCTCAGGGCTTTGGATGCAGCCAAAGCAGCCTTCTGAGCTGCACCCCACAGCGCCCCCTGCTGTCCCTCCCTCTGCGTGTTTGATGCAGATGGATGCGTTTCTCATTCTGGTCCCATTGGCCGCAGCTGCCAGCATGGGCGGGAGGTCTCCCAGGGGCCCCACCTCAAACCACTTCCCCCACCCCCCCCCTCAAAAGTTCAGGTCAAGCCCCGCGCCCCGCACCCACGGAGCCAGGAGCTCGCGCTTGGTAGAAAGCAGCACAACCACAGGTAACGATGCTTTAAACTTTCTGAGAAGCATTTTGGTACTTGAAAACCTCTTGTAAAAACTAAGACTGTTTGTAAGAAAAGAAACCCTGAAATCTAGATTTATACCGTTTTTTAAAAGTCCCGCTCGGCAGTGTTTAACTGTGGGAGAGAAAGGCTAGCTTATTTTTGGATGGAAATACTACGGAGACCATGGACACTGGATGATGGTGATCCCCCGCCGGACAGGACTGGCTTACGGGGTAAAATAGAGGGGGGAGGGGGGAGGGGGGACGTAGGCAGGTTAATTTGGTAGCAGTGGTCTTTCTATGGCCGTTTGTGCCTAGCAGATGAGCACAACCTCAAACACCTGGTCTCACTGACTGACAGCAGCCCACCTGTGCATGGTTGGTACGTTCGTTGCTTTTTAAAAGACATATCAACGCCTCGTCTGACATTTCCCCTGCAAGCGGATTGCACTCTTTCTCCTGTGTTCATTGCCTGAGCACCATGCAGCTGGGCTGGGCCGGGTTCTGAGGGCAGGCTCACAGCCGTGTCCGTGCCAGTGGGCAGGCTGTACCCACGTGAGGCCGGGTTCTGAGGGCAGGCTCACAGCCGTGTCCGTGCCAGTGGGCAGGCTGTACCCACATGAGGCCGGGCTCTAAGCACAGGCTCACAGGTAACCAGGCTCCTGCCTCTCCTGAGCCTCGCCCAAGGGCCAGCACAGGTGCCCCGCTGGGAAGACAAAAGCACAACTCAGTGAGGGCTGCCATCTGCTAGCCGGCCACAGCCCTGGGCTGTGCACACGGCACGGATGCCGCCCGCTGTCCTCTCCCTCTGGGCACCCGGACCCCACACTTGGGCCCCAGAGGGAGATGCAGGGAGTGCTGCAAGGCAGGCTGGTTGGCCCCGTTGGTTCTCACTGTTAAATCCCAAGCCCAGAGCCTTCCTTTGACTGAAGGGGAAGAAGCAGAGGCTTCTCCGGGCACCAACCCTGGTACTAGAGCCGGCTGCCTGTGATGCCGGCTGCTTGTCATTTATTTGAGGGGCCCACGTGGAAGGGTCTGGATTTGGGTCCAAATCGAGGAGCCCTCGGCATCCTCCACGCCCTCCAATGGGCTCCATGGGACCTTAGGGCGCCCTCGGCCAAGTGCCCCATGGGTGTGTGCTCTTGCCCCGTGTGCCATCCCAGTGTGCACCCCAGGTGTCCGGGTGTCCCCTTTGGTCCTTCCAGTCCCTTGGGCACAGGCCCCTTCCTGGGGGGCGGGGGGAGGAGCCCTCGCTTGCCTTCCTGGCCCTGTGCAGTGGTCTGGGGGAGCCCTCGGGACTCACCGCCTGTCTGTAGCCTCTCAGGAGGTTCCCCTTCAGTCACAGAGGGCCCCCTGTGCACACAGGTGCCCCCTGACCTGGGTCCCCCTAGCGTTTCCCTGCGTTGCACGCAGTTGAATTCAAATGCCACATCCGAGCGGAAGGCTCCGGTTCTGAGCTGTGTGCTTGGTCACCGTGTGACTCACTTACTCTCTATGTGCTCATGAGGAATGCAGACTGGGGTTCTGAAGGGCATTTTTTATGTGTTTTTAAAAACTTTTACAATGAGGCTGGCATCCAGCACCTGGAGACATGCCCACGTTGTTTTTTTAAATGTCTGGTTACTGGTACTTTTGTGTAACTGCGTGTTTCATCCATGTGCGATCTTTCTATGTATGTACCCCGGTTTCACCTGTCTTGCCTCCTTTTATTACATTTATCATTGATCTTGTTCTGATTTTGATGCCACTGAATGTTGCTGACTTCTTTGTACCTGCAAATTGCAAGGTGGGAAACATTCCGACACAAGGATAAACCTTGGCTTTGACTTCCGGCCTGCGTCTTGTTCTTTCTAGACACTGATGTTAGGGCTTCTGTGACTTAGCTGGGGGCAACCCCTCTGGCGGGGAGGATGCCGGGGCACGGTGGGCGTGGGGGCATGGTGGCCAGGGCTTGGCCCCAGGTCCCATCTGGTTCTCAGGCCAGAGCCTGCAGGCAGGACACACATCATAACTCGCTGTCAGGGAGCCCGGGCTTTTGCTGGAGTCCAGGCAGGAATCTGAGCTCTGAGCAGTGATGTTTCGGTTGACAAGGGTGATTAACAGATGCGTCAAGTCCACAGCCAGGTGGACTCAGAAAGTCCTGGATGTTGCTTTTCCTCCTGAAATCTAAAACCCCACCCGCCACCCTTTGCCCTCCTTATGGCTCTGGCTGTGCCCAGCTCTCTCCACCCGCCCACCTCGCCTCCCTCCCTTAGGGCCTTAGACAACCCTGAACTCGGTCCACCACTGCCCCATGGCTGCGCCAAAAGCACAACAGACAGAGACAGACGCCTCAGTTCATTAGCAAAGGTTTATTTTTACATGAACCTGGCTCCACGCTGGTACAGACACTCACACTCACGCTTGGGGACAGCTGCCTTGTTCTCCCTCACCTCAGCCGGGCGAGGCTGGGGAATGGAGAGGCGTCCAGACTGGTGACTGGACGGAAGATGTGCTATTTTCTGACCAGGGGCCAGAGGGACAAGACACAGTGGAACATAAAAACAGATGCCAGCAGTCAGATGCACGTCTAGGCCTGAAACGGAAGGAAGACTGGGCTTGACATGCAGCAGGAAGCACAGCCTCCACTGGAGGTATGGCCTCGATAAGCACCAGGAGTCCTCTCTCTCCCCTTCCTGTAGCTTCCCGAGGGCCCCGCCTTTGGGGTCCTGGTGGGGACACAGACAAACACAGAAGCATTTACAATGCAAGTGCTAGGGGCTGGGAACGGGGCCCACCGGGAGAGGCCAGCTTCAGGGCTGCATTGGCAAAGTTGCAGGGTACAGCTTGGCTCAAACTCCCCTCCCACCCCCCACATCCCCGCCCGCCTTAAATTGTTATTTTTGGGGATCCAGGAGTTTCCCCTTCATAACTCCAGGCGGGGTTTTTGAATAGACTAATTAATGAAATTCCTTAAAAGCTTTCTTCCCTTAAGCACCCGGATAGCATTATTTACAGAATCCTTGTTTAAATTTACAGCAAAAGTTGTTCTAGAATTTACCACTAAACTACATTCCTACTCATCCCCCCCCCCCCCCCCCCCCCCGCCCCAGGTCCGAGCTAAACATCGTCATGGCCTCGGCGACTTCGGGTCCTTATTTTCTTGATGCCCACGTCGTCCTTCTCCTGTTCGGGAAGAAAATGCAGCTCGGGTCACTTAAAGCGAGGACTTCTGTGCCCAACTCTGCCCTATAAATGCCCCAACCCCTCCCTGGGGCGACACTTTCCAGAAAGAATTTGGAGGTTGGAGGTGAGTTTTAGAATCCAGGACAGGGGGCAAAATGCAGGTTTTCAGTACTGAGTACACGAAACAAGGCATACGCTTGTATTAGTGATTATTGCATTATTTTCCACAAAACAACTGTGACCCGAATCTGTCTCTGTCTTTGCCAACATCAGCTGCTCTGTACCGGTTCCCTCGTGACTCTAAGGCAGGGGTCCTCAAACTTTTAAACAAGGGCCAGTTCACTGTCCCTCAGACCATTGGAGGGCCGGACCATAGTTTTTAAAAAAAAACTATGAACATATTCCTGTGCACACTGCCCGTCTTATTTTGAAGTAGAAAAACAAGGCGGCAAAACACCCGGCGGGCTGGATACATGTCCTCGGCGGGCCGCATGTGGCCCGCAGGCCGCAGTCTGAGGATGCCTGCTGTAAGGGTCAGGGACATTCAATGCCATCCTGAATGTGGGTGGACCCCCGTCAGGGCCTTAGCTGCAGGCACGAGACCCGACAGTCGCTGGCCAAGCAGGAAGTCCTCTCAGACGCCGGCCGGTCTCTAACTGCGTTCTGGGAAGCAAATGTGTCCCCCTCACAGAAGGGGGTCCTTTCAGCCTGTTCTTTGAACCCAGCAAAACGAAGGACTCCCCAGAGGAACACTGACTGGGTGAAATCCTGCTTGGTGGGTTTAATCCAGCACAGGCAGCTCTCAGACTGTGAGTCTGAAGGCCGTGGGCACTCACCGTCCGTTAACTTAGATGGCACCTGACCCGGGACTCCTTCGAGGTGCCTTAGGGACACACCTTACGTGGAGTCATTCTAGCTTTCCAAAGGAACTCCTTGGGGACCAGACAGGGCCACCTCTGGGCTTGGGTGAGTCCCTGAACTTAGGAGCCTGGAGACCACCAGCAGCAGAAAGCACTAGCCGGGCAAGGTCCCTGCTGCTGACTCACAACTTCGTCATGTGAATTCACTGTTGACACGGGAATTCCCAGGACAGACAGCACTGACCATAGCCACAGAGACAAAACTCACACTGTACACTTCTGTGTAGAACCGGGAGCCTGTTAGCAGGTTTGTTTGCTTTGGCAACAGGAGCATTCTATGCTCCTTAAAAAGCGAAACAGTGCCTTGGCCGGCATGGCTCATGCTTAGAGTATCAGACTGCTCACAGAAGGTTGTGGGTTCGATTCCAGGTAAGGGCATGTAACTGGGTTGCAGATTCTATCCTCTTCCTGGCTGGGCACGTGCTGGAGGTAACCAATCAATGTTGTCTCTCTCACATCAATGTTTCTCTCTCTTTCTCTCCCCCAACCCTTTCCACTCTCTTTTTTAAAAAATATATTTTTGTATTGATTTCAGAGAGGAAGAGAAAGGGAGAAATAGACAGAAACATCAATGATGAGAGAGATTCATTGATTGGCTGCCTCCTGCACATCCCACACTGGGGATCGAGTCCGCAAACCAGCTATGTGCCCTTGGCCAGAACCGTACCTGGGACCCTCCAGTCCGCAGGCCGACGCTCTATCCACCGAGCCAAACCAGCTGTGGCCCTTTCCACTCTCTTGAAAATCACCAGAAAAAACATCCTTGAGTGAGGATTTAAAAAACTATTAAAAAATAATAATAAAGTAAAAAACTTTAAAAAAGCGAAACAGCAAACGACTTGCCTGCTGTGTCTTTTCCGCAGGCCTCTTGGCGCTCCGAGTCACTCTCGGTTTGGGCTGACTCTCCAAAGTGTCCC